>WNWK01034723.1:0-20275 GCA_009830355.1 Cherax destructor
CGGCTGTAGTACCCTGAGCTCCTCTGCAAAGACAGTGATTATGTATGAGTGTGGTGAAAGTTTTTGAATGATGATGAAATTTTTTTTTTTTTTGGGGGTTTTTCTTTTTTTGGGTCACCCTGCCTCGGTGGGAGACGGAAAAACTTGAAAAAAAAAAAAAAAAAAATTATTTCTACACCAGTACATGATACAACTTATTTAGACCATGGGGGGGAAAATCAATGACATCCCTTTAAAAACCCCCTGGTTTTTGTCCCCAGGATGCCTCCCACATCAGTCCACTAAAACCCAGACCACTTTACAAATTTGGGCCCCCCCGGTTTGTTTTTTTTCATTCCAGAATGCTGTTCAAGTCCCCTTTAAAAAACAATTTACCCCCTTTAAAAATGTTGTAAAATAGACTTTTTTGGGACCCCCAAAATTACACTTACAAAATTTTTTAAAAAAATAAACTTAAAAAAAAGGGGTGAGTTTGGGGACCATAAAAAACCCCGGGGTACCACTGAAAGGGTGAACAGTGAAAAGCAGGTGTAACATGGCTAACACCCAGGTACCTCGCCCACTTGTGGGCTTTTCCCCCCAAAAAGTGGGTGGGTGGGGGGGGTTTTGGGTTTTTAAAGAAAACCCCCCCTTTTAATATGGGCCAGTAGGCCTTCTCAGTGTTCCACCATTCTGATTTTTTTCCCCTTTTTTTTTTTCCCCAGGAATGTTGGACCCCGACTGCAGTGGGGAAGGGTTCTGGCAGGAGAATCTTCGATCCTACCTTGTTACCATCGATCCTTCTGATCCTGTCTCCAGGTTAAAGGTGCTGGGTGAGTAACAGGCCCAGGTACTAGGTACAGATGGGTCTCAACACTATGGGGTTAAGTAAAAAATAAAAAAAAATTTTAAATTTGAATATATCTAAATTAATAAGCAAATAAATAACTACTGTCAATAAAAAAAATAAAAAACCCCAAAAAATTACTGTAACTAACTAAATACCAGTATTGAAAAGTCAGTAAATAAATTTTTCAATTTAAAAGGGGCTTACTGCCTTCATGCTGGGTAATTATCTTAAGTTTCATCCCCAAAAAATACTTTTTGGGGACCATTGTAAATTAAAAAAACTTTAAAAAAAGGGAAACCCTTTAAAGTTGAAATACCCCTAAGTTGAACCATCAAATCGGGGGCACCTGTAAGTGGAAAACCTAAACACATGTACAACATCTGGGTATCTTTATTTTAGACATTTCACCACCCCTTTTCTTTATAAAAAAAAATTCAAGACATATTTGGAAGGCAAAAAAATCCCAAAATATTTCTGGTTTATTAGATGCTTTTTTTTTCCCCAAAAAAAATTTTTCCCAAAAAAACCTGTGTCCTATAAACTGAAGATCAGGGGCCCGGGAGCTATAAGTTTGGGGTGTGGGGTGGGTTTTTGGGTCCCAGGTTCAGCCCCTGCTGACCCTGGCTAAAAAAGTCTTATAAACGAAATACGGTACATATATAAAAAAAATGAGGTAATCAGCCCCCCAGCACCGTATTTTTAAGAATCTGAAGCTAGGCAGGAAGATTGGCACCTTATGCGGGGGATCAGGTGATGGATGTGTAGCAGATGGAAGTGATTTTTTTAAACCCAAAGGGGTTTGGGGATTACCTACTTGTGCTACCCCTTTTTAACAAATTTTTCTGCGCCACCCCCTTTTGTACTCATCACCAACCCCCAAGATTGCCTCATCTTTTTATCTATACTTCTTCAGTCTTCCAATTTGTCCTTAAATTTTCTTGAAAAGGGTTTTGTTTTAAAAAAAAGGTTAGAAAAAACCCCGAGTAGGTGTGGGTTGGACCTCCCCAGCTTGTGCTTGGGGTTTGACTTTTTCAAGGGGGGTTTTTTAGACCGTGCATGTACAACTAAGTAAGTGGTTGTTGTGTTACAGGTATACCAGTCAGTGGGACTGGTTGAGTAACAGTTCAGATGCTAGTGGTTGTTATATTACAGGTATACCAATTGGGACAGGTAGGCTAATTGTCTCTCTACAGTCAGTCGGTGCTGCGTGGTCCTGCACCAGGGCTTCCTCTCTTACACCTCCCGATGGGTGTGCTCAGGGTGCTTAACCTCACTTTCAGTGAACGAATACGTAAGTCTACACATTTCACCTTAGTTGTGGAAAGGAGTTATTAGTCGTTGCAGCAGCTGTGAAGGAATGTGTTATTGTTCCACTTAGATTGTGAAGGAATGTGTTAGTCTTTAACTTAGTTGTGAAGAGATGTCTTTGTCTTTAACTTAGATTTTGTGAAAAGATGTATTGTAGTCTGCTAACTTTTCCAAGTTTCATGAGGAAAGAATGTACTAAGTCTTTAACTTAGTTGTGAAGGAATATGTGTTGAACTATTACTAGTTGTGCTTGAAGGAATGTGGTAGTCTTTAAACTTATTTGATACTGTGTGTGTGTGTGTGTGTGTGTGTGTACACTCATCTATGTGTGGTGCAGAGTTGAGTCACAGCTCCTGGCCCCGCCTCTTCACTGGCCGCTACTAGGTCCACTCTCTCCCTGCTCCATGAGCTTTATCGTACCTCTTCTTAAAGCTAGGTATGGATCCTGCCTCCGTACATCCTCCCAATTGTTCCACTTCCTGACAACTGTGACTGAAGAAATGCCCCCTCACTGTCCTGTGACTTATCTGAGTCTTCAACTTTCAATTGCTGACCCCACCACTACCACTACTACTATCACCACCACCACCCACCACTACTACTACTACTATCACCACACCACCACTACTACTACAGTCATCCCTTGGTTTTCGATTTTAATCGTTCCAGTGGATCATCCCCAAACAAAATCGAAAGCAAAACTATTTTCCCCATAAGAAATAATGGAAATTAATTCATCCGTTCCAAGCCAGAAGTTGGAAAAAAAAAATTTTGGGGCCTTAAAGATAGATTTACATGCAAAATGAATGAACTGAATGTAGCGCCTACCTTCTTCAAAGACTGAGTATTCACTGCGTTGAAGAGGAAGGAGGAAAAGGAAGAATTCTAATTTTTGGAAGGAATCCTCCATAAGGACTCTGAGTACAGGTCACTCATCTGGGGTCACTTCCCTTCTTTTTCTTTTAATCCCACTAGGACCAGCTTGAGAGTCACTGCACACCTGTGGCACTAAATATCTGTCCAGAGAGCTCTGTGTCTTACATCTCTTTAAAAAATGTCCCTAAAATGGGAAAACAGATTGTCATTGAACATGTTGATGGGCGTTTACTTATCTTTATCCAGGTATGGCCATTCCTCCACAAATGAATGCACCCTACTCCACATTGCACAAATCTCTTAATCTCTGAAGAAGGCACCTTACATCTCTCTCTTCTCTCACTGAAGCAATTTCCTGAGTTGTGGTTTGACGGTGTTGCAGCTCAGGCTCTTGCACCTCTTCAGTGGTTAGATCTTCATTGTGGTCCTCCACCAACTCTTTACATCACAATACTCCATCAACCCATACGAATTCCCAATGCCACAATACTCCACAACTTCCACATGAGCTCCTCAGGGCTGGCTTTGACCCTTCAAAATTCCTCTCTGGACACAGTCTGGCCACAACTTTCTCCAAGCAGAGTTCAAAGTCCCTGGAAGTCACTCCCTGCCAACTTTATCTATAAGACACATGCAGAGATATTGGAAGTGATCCTTCCAGAACTCTCTTGAGGTCAGTTGAAGTCATTCAGTGATAATTAAAGCACCTTTCAAACATTGCTTTGTTTTTTTTGAAGTTTTCAATGACCCGGTCCATGGGCTGGATGAGAGGAGGGGTGTTAGAGCAAGAACTTCACTGTTATAAATGTGAAAGCCTTAGACATTTGGTCTTCCAGTCTTTAGGATGACCAGGAGCATTGTCCATTACCAGGAGGCATTTAAATGGCAATTTTTCTCCAATAGATTTTTCCCACACGGGGGCCCAAAACATTTGATTAAACCATTCGGGAAAAAATTTCTATTGACCCATGCCAAAAATAGATTTCCAAACACATTTATTTGTCAACACTGTATTTCTTGAGACTACCTGGGGATACAAAAAGTAAAGGCTTCATTTTGAAATCCCCACTAGTTTACCACACAACATTAGAGTTACCCCTGTCTTTCATAGGCTTGTGTCCCTCCTTGCCTTTCCTCCCCATGATGTGGGTTTCCTCCTTCATTTTTTTTAAAGGCCTGTTTGCCAAAAATTAAATCCTTGTTGGGGTTTAAATTTTCCCTTACATATTCTTTAAAGTCATGCACAAAATTTTTAAACATAAATCTGAACTGGCACTCTCACCATGCCTTCCCTTTCCCCCCTTCGCCTTGAAGTTTTCAAACCAGCCTTTGCGGCCCTTTAAAAATTCATCAACATCAAACTGGTAAGTCATTTTTAAACAAGATTGGCATGCAACTGCCTTGCTTTTTCATGATGGATTGCACAACACTATCACCCGCCTTGCCTTTTGGTTTACCCCACAACAAAACAATTTCTCCATACTATTTTCAATTTTTTTGGATCTCTGTTTCGTTATCGATTACCCTGCATTAGCTTCCGTGATTTCTTTTCTTTGCACAATGGAACTGATGGTTGTGGGCTTTTCTTGTATATCCTCGAGCCCAATATAAAACACCACTAATTTTCCTTTTCTTTTTTCAGTTCTATTGTGTTCCTTCTTTCTTACCAAAGAACTGGCACTAGGAGCTTTCTTTGGGCCCATGGTATTATTTAATACACAATAATCAAGGGAAAAACAATGAATTGTTAATAAATGTTTTTATGAACCCTGGGTGATGTTCCTCCCAAACATAAACAATGCTAGACTGGTGACAATGTGCGGGGAGTGTGTGGGGGGCGGGCAAGTCCCCTTTTAAAAATTTACTGGTGGAAAGGTTCAGTACCATCGGTGAAAACTGAAACAATCGGAAACTTGGAAACGAAAACCAAAGGATGACTGTACTACCACCACTACTACTACTACTACTACATCATTACTACCTTAAACCCTCATTACTACTACTACTACCATCATTACTACTACTACCACTACACGGGGGGCCCGGTGGGCTTGGGGGTTCCTTCACACCGGAGGGGCCCGGGGTTTGTTCCCGGGTGGAAACATTTCACGTGTTTTTTCCCCCTGTTGTTTTTCAACTAGCAGCAAATAGGTACCCGGGTTGTTAGTCGACTGGTGTGGGTCGATCCCGGGGGGCAAAAAAGGACCCCAATGGAAATAAGACAGACAGTTCTCGATGGCCTAAAATTTCTTGGGGTTTTCCCGGGGGGCAACCCTCCGGGTTAAAAATCCGAAGAAATCTTTTCTTATCTTTACTACTATTACTAAATACTACTACTATTACTACCATTACTCTACTATTCTCCATTACTACTACTATTTACCATTACTACTACTATTACTACCATTTACTACTACCTTTACTACTCTACCACTATACACCCCACCCTCACAAAGCTGCTTCCATAAACTATTAACTATTTGTGTATACTTGAATAAACTTACTTTCTACTACTACTACCACCACCAAAATACTACTACTACTACTACTACTACTAACACCTCTCCACTTCCAGATGACCAGTGTCCTATCTACTAGATGATGGTCGTGCCCCCTGGAGGACCCAGAATGATGCAGTGACTGCTTCAGGTTTCCCAAAAATTCTACTTCCATCTACATCACTACTACCTTCACCATCTTTCACAAGTAGTACCCCTGGTCTTGACTACATCTACAGTACTGAATAATTTATATGTATATTCACTAATATGTGTGGGCATGCTGGTGTATGTTGGTTTTCATGTGGGTTTTTTGAGTAGTGTAGATTACTGTAGGTGTTATGTAGTTGTAGGGGGTCGGGATAGCTCCTGGCCCCGTCTCTCTGCTGGTTGTGTGTATGTATGTGGGGTGTATGGGGATTTTATGTGTGTATACAATGTAAAAGATACAAGTGTATGTTTTTAATTTTAACCAGAATACAAATCAAAATTGTATTATCTAGATAATTTAGTTGCCCCCAAAATTTTTTTGAAAATACATTATAATCCTAAAATACAGTTTTATACTTTCCCCACAGCCATTATACAACCAATACCAATAATAATAATAATAATAATAATAATAATAATAATAAAAAAAAGTCATATGCATAAGTCATTCAATTCCCCTAAAATTTCACTTATCGTTACATTTGGAGTTATTCATTATATTTAGTGTTTCATTATTTCAGCCCCTTTTAAATTCACTGAACACTTGTGTTCTGTGTTTATGCGAATGAACACTTGGGAAAAGTGAGTGTTGGGGGGGCTTGTGGAAGTGTGTTCACGATGGTCTTTGTTACAGGTGGCCCTTTGTTATATGGGGGTTGGTTCGGAAATCGTTTGTAAGTTGAAATATCGTAAGTTGTACCTTTGTAAAGTTGAAATATCAAGCTGAACCATCGTAAAGTTGAAATTGAAAGTTGAACCATCGAAAAGTTGAAATATGGAGCTGGACCATCGAAGTTGAACCACTGAAAAATTAAAATATGTTAAACCCCTGAAAGTTGATATATCGTAAGTTGAACCATCGAAAAAGTTAAAATATTAAGTTGAACCCCAAAAGTTGAAATATCATGTTGAACACGAAAGTTAAAATATCGTAAGTTGAACCATTGTAAAGTTAAAATATCGTAAGTTGAACCAGTGTAAAGTTGAAATATCATAAGTTGAACCATCGCAAAGTTGAAATAGTATTGTAATTCGTACCATTGTAAGTCGAGGAACAGATGTATAGCAAAGATATGTTCGGTAATATTGCTAGTCGTAAGATAAGTGTGTCTTAGAAATGTGTCAGTGTCTTAACTATCATCCAGGTGTATATTACACTTGTATGAGTGTATTAAGTGAGACTGTCAGTGTATAGTACTACTGTCTGTGTTGTACAAGTGTACTGTCAGTGTTATACAAGTGTATCGCAGTGTTGAACAATGTACTGTCAGTGTTGTACAATTGTACTGTCAGTATTGTGTGGGACTGTCAGGTTGTACAAGTGTACTGTCAGTGTTTTGTACAAGTTTTATCAGTGTTGTACAGTTGTATGTCAGTGTTGTACAAGTGTACTGTCAGTGTTGTACAAGTGTACTGTCAGGGTTTTACTCACTATCAGTGTTTCAGTTGTACTGTCAGTGATGTACAAGTGTTGTCAGTGTTGTATAAGTGTACTGTCAGTGTTGCAAATGTACCGTCAGGGTTGTACAATTTTACTGTCAGTGTTGTACAGTTGTACTGTCAGTGTTGTACAAGTGTACTGTCAGTATTGTTCAAATGTACTGTCAGTGTTGACAATATTACTGTCAGTGTTGACAGTTGTACTGTCATGTTGTACAAGTGTACTGTCAGTGTTGTCAATTTTACTGTCAGTGTTGTACAGTTGTACTGTCTGTGTTGGGACAGTTGCACTGTCTGTGTTGTACAGTTGTACTGTCTGTGTTGTACAATTGTTCTGTCTGTTTTGACAGTTGTACTGTCTGTGTTGTACAGTTGTACTGTCTGTGTTGTACAGTTGTATGTCAAGGTTGTACAAGTGTACTGTCAGTGTTTACAGTTGTACTGTCAGTGTTGTACAAGTGTACTGTCAGTGTTGTAAAGTTGTATTGTCAGTGTTGTACAAGTGTACTGTCAGTGTTGTACAGTTGTACAGTGTTATACAGTTGTACTGTCCCTGTTGTAAGTGTACTGTCTGTGTTGTACAAGTTTACTGTCAGTTTGTCAAGTGTACTGTCAGTGTTGACAAGGTACTATCTGTGTTGTACAATTGAACTGTCAGTGTTGTACAAGTGTACATCTGTGTTGTACAATTGTACTGTCAGTGTTGTACAAGTGTACTGTCAGTGTTGTACAAGTGTACTGTCAGTGTTGTACAATTGTACTGTCTTTGTTGTACAAGTGTACTGTCGGTGTTGTACAAGTGTACTGTCAGTGTTGTACAATTGTACTGTCTGTTGTACAATTGTACTGTCAGTGTTACAAGTGTACTGTCAGTGTTGTACAAATGTACTGTCATTTTTGTACAAGTGTACTGTCAGTGATGTACAAGTGTACTGTCAGTGTTGTACAAGTGTACTGTCAGTGTTGTACAAGTGTACGTCAGTGTTGTACAAGTGTACTGTCAGTGTTGTACAGTTGTACTGTCAGTGTTGTACAATTGTACTGTCAGTGTTGTACAAGTGTACTGTCAGTGTTGTACAAGTGTACTGTCATTGTTGTACAGTTGTACTGTCAGTGTTGCACAAGTGTACTGTCAGTGTTGTACAAGTGTACTGTCAGTGTTGTACAAGTGTAATGTCATTGTTGTACAGTTGTACTGTCAGTGTTGTACAAGTGTACTGTCAGTGTTGTACAAGTGTACTGTCAGTGTTGTACAAGTGTACTGTCAGTGTTGTACAAGTGTACTCAATGTCAATAAATTCTTATTAAAACTACTCTATGTATATTTGCCCTCAGTATACGTAGTACAAGTATACTTTGAAGTGTACATAACTGGTGTTAAGCATACATAGAAGTATACATAAGTGTTAAGTATGCAAAAAAAAGCTGGTTTTGTTAAAAGTATATGGGGTTTTTTAACCTAGAAGTATACATAGCTGGTTAAAGTATCCTAAAAAGTAACATGCTAGTGTTAAGTATCCTGAAGTAATAACGGGGAAAATTACCTAAAGTATCATATGGTGTTAAGTATACCTAAAAGTATACACATAGTGTTAAGTTTTGTAGAAGTATCCCAGCTAGTGTTAAGTGGACCCCGGAAACTTCCATTCCAGAAGCCTGCTCAAGCCCCATTATAAAATTTCCCCCCTTAAAAGGAATTTTCCCCTTTTAGCCCCCAAAAATACATTTCCCCAAAGCACTTCAATATTATCTTACATTTACGTTTCCTGGGTGTTCATTACTGGGGCCCACTGTATAGAAGTATACATAGCTAGTGTTAATGTCCTAGGTATACATAGCTAGTGTTAAGTATATGTAGGATCCAACTGGGTTTAAGTATTTTGGATAAACTTAACAGCATCCCTTTTGGGAGAAGCCAGGTATAGATACAAAAACCGGGACAAAGAAATTAATGTAAAATTCATGGTTTCCTTTGGTTTAAACCCTTCTATTTGTTAAAATAAAAGTATGGTTCCATCACACATTGGATTATTCCTTCTGATAAAGTTGAATTTGAAGAAGAGTCCCAGAAGGAGAATGTAGAATATAACTTTGGGATATCGTTCACTTTAGGAATAATATTAGGGAAAATAAATAATGAAAATGATTGCTATAGAATAGTTAAGTCTAGTAATCTATAACCCACTTTTATAACATGAACATAGATAAATATGTTTATGGAATCTTTAAAAGTGAAAGACTGACTAAGTTTTCTATGAAAAAAAGATTTTCTGAAAACCCAGTTTTCTCAGAAAATATATTTTTTACAGCTGGGTTTTTAAGAAAAAGCCCAAACCCGGCACAAGTACTTTGGCAGTTTGGAGAGACACAGTGATGATCAAACAAATAAAATTTTTGATCAGGCAAAGGTCACTGTCTTGAACACTATATGCTTAATTGTCCACTTATTGAAAATAGAGATAAAAATATAAAACCATGCTTCAAGAATTTTATTAATGAAAATAGTAATTATATAAAAAAATTTTCCAAATTTGTTGTAACAGATAATAAATGAGATAAAAATAAATGTACAATTGTTAACCCTTTTTAGTCCCTGGGCCTTTTGTGTATCCATATGTTTTTGCTCCACCCACAGGATGGATATAAATAAAAAAAACAAAACCCAAATTTTAAAATTTAAAAATATGAGAATATACCTAGTGTTAAATATCCTAGAAGTATCATGTAGTTTTAAAGTATCTTAAAGTATACATAGCTGGGGAAGTATATGTGAGGTAACATAGCTGTTTTAAAATATATAGTTGGCAGTGTTAAATATGTAAGTATACATGGTTGAATATTGTAGAAAAGCTAGCATTTTATCCCTAGAAGTATAACAGCTAGTTTTTTAAATATTGAAGAAAACCACAGCTTTTAAGATCCCTAGAAGCCTTAAGTGTTAAGTATATGTTTCCTGGAGGGGGGTTTGGGGGTAAAACCCCCCCTGGCGGTTAGCCAGGCCCATGGGGATCAGGGTCTGATAAACCAGGCTGAAAGTGCCCCCAAAACTGCGTTGAACCCCGCCGGTGGCAGGTACTGACTTTGGTACCTGTCCAGTGTTTTCTTAGGACAGCCGGGGGTCTTTGGAACCCCCCTTATGTATGCTGGGAGGCAGTTGAACAGTCTTGGGCCCTGGACACTTTTGTTTGTCTCAGTGTACTCGTGGTGCCCCCTTTTTTGGGAAAATTTTGGCATCTCCTCCAAGTTTTTTGCTTTATAGAGAGGGATTTTATGGGTTTTTTAAATCCCCCCAGGACCTTCCAAGTGTTTTATCATGTATCCTCTCACTATTCCAGGGAAACAAATAAAGGGGCCTTCAACCGTTCTTAGAAATTTAGGTCCCTTCCCGCATATGTGTGCCGTAAAACTTTGCCTTCCAGGCTCATGTCTCCTGTTGAAGGAGGCCGTTAGTGTCGATTTCCAGCCTAGAGAGAAAAAAGCGTTTGAAGAGAATCAATGGGCTTGGCCCTTTTTTTGAAGGTTCTCATTATCCACCCAATCATTTTCCAGCAGATGGGGTGATACTTATTGTGGTCTTTGAAGGCAAATCCTCTGACATTATCACCCCCAAGTCCTTCACATTATTTTTTCCTCTATTGTATGGTTAGAATTTGTTGTATATCTTGATCAATTTTTTTCCTCAAGTTTTCCATATCTGAGTCCAGTGGTCCCTCTTTTCAAAAAAATTGCCCGGCCTTTTTCAAGTGCCGATCCGGGTTTTTTCCTAAAAATAATGAAAATTGATTCCTTTTCAGCCCCAAAAATCCCTTAAAAAGCATACAAAATACATTACAAAATTTTTATTTGGGGAGCTGCTCGTAAGTAATCCCTGGTTAAAATTTTCTCCTCGTTGAACTTCATATTGTTTTGAGTGGCCTCTTTGAAGAGGTTGATGCCCGCGGGTTTTGGGGTGTCTTCGATGAAGGTCCGTTGGCAATCAGGTGTCTCTGCAAGGAAGACACAGAACTGTGGCTTTCTCTTCTATGTCAGATTAGGATGAGGAACAGAATGGGGCGTCGTGGTACAGGCTTTTCACCGTGGTCCCCAGGACTTCTCTGTTACTATTACTTTTGTTTCTATTTGTCGGGGAAGTTATAGATCCATCTCCCAAATTTTTCCTTTTTTCCTTTTATAAACTTTTGTGCGTTATTACACCATGGTCACACTTGTCAGCTTTTTTAAGTCTTTTTATCTACATCTGACAGTCCCCCCCGATTTAACCAAAATCGTAATTATGTACAATTAAGTAATTTGTGGAAGTGTTTTTTTGGGGTCTGAAAAAAACCAACCTCTGACATTTTCCTTAAGGGAGTAAATTGCGGTAATGGCTTTGAGCAGGCTTCTGGAATGAATTTTTTTCGTTCCGGGGCCACTGTATTTTGTTGACCCTCCAGCACCCAGGACCTTGTCATGTGGCCCATGCTGGGACGGCAGGAGCGACCTGCTCAAAACCCCCATGTTGCCCTGGGTTTTTAATTGATGCGTATCTAGGTGGTTGTTAATTTTGCTTCTTAGAACCCTCTCAAAATTTTTTTATGATATGGGATGTTGTGCTATCATCTGAGTTCTTTTAATTTTTCTGCCACCCTTGTGGAGTGGGGCTATATCTGTTGTTTTTAGTGTGTGTAGGAACCCTTTTCCATGTCCCTCCATGTCTAAGGCACAAATAGGGGCTTTTCTTTTGGATAAAAGGGAGTTCCATGAGTCGGGGCCGGGGGGAGGTGAGGCCATGTCATTTTTGCCTTTTCAAAGTCTTGTGGTGTTAGGATAACATTAAAGATTTTGAGATGACCAAATTTTGGGTCTCGTTCATAAAAAATTTCCCTTTTGGTTTCACCCTTTAGTCGGGGCAGGGGTGCTGAACACTGAGTAAATTTTATTTAAATCTCCCATTTCTTGGCTGTCATCTGTGTACCCTATCCCCCTAAGCAGGGGCCCAGTACTGGATGTTGTTTTCCTTAGATTGGCATAAGAAGTACAGTGAACCCTCAAGTTAAGGCATAATTCTTTCCCAAAAGGCTGCTCAAGTCCCATTCCCAAATAAATTTTCCAAAGGAAAAAAGGAATAGGTTAGTCCTTTTTAACCCCAAAAAACCTTAAAAAAACAAAAAAATCCCTTAATTTTTAGTTTCGGGGTTCTTAACTAGGACCACTGTATTTTTTTTTTTTTTTTTTTTTTGTCTCCGTAAGATTTCTTCAGCTTAAGTTTGATATTTGCAATTTCTTGACCAGTCCTCCCTTCATTTTTCAGATATACGTATTCCCCTCCAGCAGCTCGGGACTTTGTCTTCGCTGAAGGGGAGCATCTCTCTCTTTCTGTTTACATCTTCTTTTCCTTTTTTTAAATGGAATGTGTTTGAGGAGATCTCAAGAACCACAAGTTAATTTTTTTGGAAAAAGTTGGATCCGTTTGTTTAGGATTCTTAGCTTTTTTCTTTAGGACATGGTTGACTTGTTATTGAAATTGAATTTTGTGAAGACACCCTATGACATCACATTTTGCTGGTTATTAACTCTATGCATGCATGTCTGTACCTCTATGTTGTGATCTGAGTGTTTGTCTTTAAACAGTTATATTAGTATCAGATTGTCGTTATTATGAAGATGAGGCCCAGTATTTTCTGGTCTTGTAGGCTCTAATATTTGCTGGTTTAAGGTGAATCTGGTGCAGAGTTTTAAATCTTTTGTGTGTGAATTTTCATCTGAGCTGCCTTTTGGGGTGATCCCCGCTAAAATATTTGCTCCTCCTCCATTTTAGGTATTTCTGTTGAAATCCCTAGAGCAAGTGTTTGGGGCAGGATTTGGGGAAATTTTCCAGACAGTGGTCAGTTTTCAAAAGCTTTTCCCTGGAATTGCGGGAAAGTTGCATCCGGAGGCTTGTATACAACCAAAAAGAAAAGGGTTTTTGGTTTTTAAACTTTAAAAACTTCAGGTACATCATTTAGGTTTTAGTATTCGGAAATGGCGATTGGCGTAAACCTATTTTCCCCTTGTTGCCTTTTTTTTGTCGCATCTAATGGATAACCGGGGATCCATTTTTTCCTTGTAAAAATGATTCTTTTGGGTCTCTTAAAGCTGCAACATTGCATTTGACTCCGTGAGCAGTCCCTTGATGAAAGGAATTTTGTTGTTTGTTGCGGCTTTGACCTGTTTTTGCAAAAAAATGTTTATATTGTTGGAATTTGGGGGGTTTTTTTTGCGGGCCTAATTTTCGTTGTTGGGGGGAACCATTTCCTGCCTCTCTGCCCGAAGCTTTAGTTTGTAAGATTACTGCTTTCTTGCCAGTCTTTTTTCCTTCCCTTTAAAAAACCCCCCTGGGGGTTATTTCCCCCTTTGTTTGCCAATCTGGCTGGTCTGTGTCTTTTGGCCCCTTTGATGTGCCCCAATGTGTTTAAATTTCTTTCATGGACTGATGAGTGACATTTCTGGGGAAATAAGTTACAGGAGGGAAAGTATATTAAAAGTATATCCCCTAAATGTATACTTAACTAGTGCTAAGTATTTAAAAGTATAAAAATTATCCAAACTGTTTATCCAGCTCTATCATCCTGGCTGTTTTATCAGCTCTTTCACCTTTGTTATCGTTATCACCCCCTGGCTTCGTTACCCAGCTCTATCACCCTGGCTTGTTATCCATCTATCTCCTGGCTTTTTACCCAGTCCTGTCATCAAGCTGTCATTATCATCCGCTGTCATTATATTAAACTGACGCCATTCTCCGAACTGCATTGTCTATTCTCTTCCTGGGTGCTCTAATTCCTCTTTTTGAAAAAATTGGCGGCCTATTTTGGTGTCATAATTTGTTTTGTGCTATTTATTCACTCATCTATGTCGTTTATGTAGTTGGGGAAAAAAAGGCCCCCTTTAAACCCCCTTTTCCCCCCCACCTTCCCAGCCCCCATTTTCCAACCCCCACCTTCAACCACCTTAAAACCACCTTCAACCCACCCTTACAAACCCACCATTCACCAACCCACCATATACAACCCCCCCTTTACCAAACCATATACAACCCACCACCTTCCCCCACCATATCAACCCACCACCTTCTAACCCACCATATACAACCCACCACCTTCCCAAACCCACCATATACAACCCACCCCTTCAAAACCCCCCAATACAACCCACCACCTCCCAACCCACCATTAAAAACCCCCCCAAATTACCAAACCCACAAAATTCAACCCACCACCTTCACCAACCCACCATTCAACCACCACCTTTTACCAACCCACCTTCCCCACCACCTTCACCCCCCCACCTTCAACCCACCCCCTTCCCCCACCTTCACCACCACCTTCACCAACCCCCATCTAAAACCCCACCTTCAACCCACCTTTACAACCCACCACCTTCCCCAAACCCCCTCTACAACCCACCACCTTCACCAACCCCCCTTTCAACCCCCTCTACAACCCCGCCTCACCCCCACCACTACAACCCCCACCTTCAACCCCCCATCTCAACCCACCACCTTAAACCGTCTCCCCCCCCCTTACTAACCCCCCATCAACAACCCCCCACCTTCACCAACCCACCACTACCAACCCACCCCCCTCCTTTTAAACCCCCAACTTAACCCCCCCTCCCCCCACCTTCAAACCCACCCGCCCCCCACCCCTTTCCCTCCCCCCCCAAACCCCCACCAACCCACCACCTTTTCCCCCCACCTTACAACCCACCCCTTCAAACCACCTTACCCCCCACCACCTTCAACCCCCCCTTCAAACCCCCCACCCCCCCACCACTTACCACCCCCTTTTTAACCCACCACCTTCACCCCCACCATCCCACCATTCAAACCCCCCCCCCTTCAACCCCCCCCCACCTTCAAACCCCCCCTTCTACAACCCCCACCTTCCCACCAAACCCCCCCATTCAACCCCCCACCATCTACAACCCCCCACCTTCACCCAAACCCCCCCATTTCACAACCCACCCGACCACCCCCAACCCACCTCTCAACCCACCCAATTTCCCCCCCATCTACAACCCCCCACCTTCAAACCCCCCCTTACAACCCACCACCTTCACTCCCCCCATTCAAACCCCCCCCCCCCTTTTACCAACTTTACTCTACAACCCCCCCAATAAAATTACAACCCAACCTTCAACCCATCTACAACCCCCCATTAACCCCCCCCCGTTACCACACTCCCTTAACCCACCACCTTAAACCCCCCACCTACAATCCTACTTTAACCCCCCCTTTCAAACCCCCTTCAACCACCCTCTAAACCCACCACCCAAACCCAACCCCAACCCCAAAACTAAACCCCCCCACCTTCCCCCCACCTTCAAACCCCTCACCCCCCCTTCACCCCCCACCTTTCCCCCAACCCACCATATAAAACACCACCTTCACCACCCACCCCCAACCCCCCACCTTCACCAAACCATTCAACCCCCACCTTCAAACCCACCTTTACAACCCCCCACTTAAACCCACCTCTAAACCCACCCTTCCCACCCCACCCCCACACCCAAATCCACCACCTTTACCAGCCCACCTTCTACACCCACCACCCTTTCCACCCCCTTTTTCACCACCACCTTCCCAACCCCCAAAACCCCCCCACCTTACCAACCCACCAAACCCCAACCCACCACCCTTCACCAGACCTTTTTCAAACCACCTTTAACCATCAACCCACCACCTTTAAAATCCCCTTTCCAGCCCACCTTTTCAAACCCCACCTAACCCATTCCAACCTTCTCAACCCACCACCCTTTATAACCAAACCAACCGCCCACCTTTTTTCCCCCCCACCTTCCCCTACAACCCCCCCACCTTTACCAAACCCTTCTCAACCCCCCACCTTCCCCCCCCCCAATCCTTCTACAACCCCCCACCTTTTGCCCCCTACCAACCCACCACCTTACCAACCTTCTACAACCCACCACCTTCAGCCCACCTTCTACAAAACCCTTTTTTACCCACCTTTTCCTTACCCACCACCTTACCCCAAACCCTTTTACAACCCAATTACCCAAAACCCCACCTTCACAACCCACCCTTCCCCACCCAACCTTTCCAATTTTCACCCTTTTTAAAAAACCCACCACCCTTTTGTTTTTCCCAATTCTACAACCAATTCCCAAAACCTTCTACCCAACCCCCCACCTTCCCCCCAAAACCCTTTTAAACCCACCACCTTCACCAGCCCACCTTTCCCAACCCAACCTTTCACCAGCCCACCTTTTTCAACCCACCTTATGCCCACCCTCAACCCCCCACCCCAACCCACCATTATCCACCATTTACCAACCCACCATCTCAATCCACCACCTTCAAACCCCATTAAACCCACCACCTTTACAACCCCCCACCCCCCCACCTTTTTCACCCACCCCACCTTACCCGCCTTCCAACCCAATTACCGCCCACCTAAATAACCTTCACCACCCCCCTTCAACCACCACCTTCACCAAACCTTCTACACCCACCACCTTCGCCCCCTTTACCCAAACCACCACCTTCACCAACCCACCTTTTTAAACCACCACCTTCAAGCCACCTTCTACAACCCACCACCTTCCCGCCCCCCTTCTCAACCCACCACCTTCACCCCCCACCTTCCAAACCACCTTACCACCCCCCCCTACAACCCACCACCTTCACCACCCCTTTCACAACCCCCCACCTTTACCAAACCCACTTTTTTACAACCCCCCACCCACCCCCCACCCCCCTTACCCAACCATTTACAACCCACCCCCCTTTCACCAACCCACCTTCACCCAAACCCCCACCACCTACCAGCCCCCCCTCACCACCCACCAAACCCACCACCCATTACAACCACCACCTTTACCAGCCCACCTTTACAACCCAACCCTTTTTCCAAACCCACCTTTACAACCTTTACCCAATTACCACCCCACTTCTGGGCCAAAACCACCTTCACCCGCCCCCCTAAACCCACCACCTTAAAACCACAAACCCAACCACCTTCACCAGCCCACCTTTAAACCCACCCCCACCCGCCCACCTTCTACCCCAAAACCCTTTACCAGCCACCTTCTACAACCCACCACCTTCAAACCCCCCCCAACAACCACCACTTCCAAAAACCGCCCACTTTAACCCCCCCTTCAAACCCCCCTTTCTACCCCCACCTTAAGCCCCCCTTTCACAACCCACCACCTTCACCAGCCCCCTTCTAAACCCCCCCACCTTACCAATTACACCCACCACCTTTCCCGCCCCCCTTCACCCCACCACCTTCACCAACCCCCCTTCTACCCCACCATTCACCAACCCCTTCTACAAACCCACCATTCACCAAAACCACCTTCACCAAAACCCACCCCCTTCACCGCCCACCCCACAACCCCCACCTTCACCACCCACCTTTTAAACCCCCCCTTACCCAACCCCAACCCACCCTTTTTCCAGCCCACCTCAACCACCACCTTAATAACCCCCCCTTCACAACCCCCCAAACCAACCCCCCTTTTTTAAACCACCCCCTTCACCAGCCCATTCACAACCACCACCCACCCAACCCCCCTTCTACCCCCCACCCACCACCCACCCCTTTTCCAAACCCACCCCACCACCCAGGTGTTCTACATCTAGGTAGGCCCAAAGTCCCTACTGGCCCTCGGGAGGTTCAATTTTCATTGTCTTGCTCCCTCACCACCCCAAAAATTTGCCTGACCAACATGCCCGGGACAATATGGCTGTGGGGTCAGGGAAGACCTTAAGGGGCCCTTTGGTCCATGCGGGGCCCATGCTAGGGGGCCCGGGTCATTTGGCCCATGCTGGTGGTCAAGTCCCCCTACTGGCCCTTGGTAGGTCCAAGTCATTAGTGGCCACTGGTAGGTCAAGTCTTTTAGGGGTATGCTAGGTGGGCCCCAAGTCACCTATTGGTTCATGCTAAGGTGGGTCCGTCACCTCGCCCACTGGTGGCCCAAATATAGTGGTCCATGTAGGTAGTAAGCATTATTCCTTTAGGTAGGTCCAAGTCACCTTTGGTTCATGTGGTGGCCCAAAAGCCCCACTGGCCCATGCGGTGGCCCAATCACCTACGGGATCAGCTAGGTAGGCCCAAATCACCTCGGGCCCCTGTAGTCGGTCCAAGTCACCTACAGCCCATGCTAGGTAGGTCCAAGCCCCTACTGTCCCTAGTCGGTCCAAGTCCCTACGGGCCCTACAGGTAGGCCCAAGCCTCGGGCCCCATGTAGGGGGTCCAAGTCCCCTGCTGGACCATCAGGTAGGTCCTACCTCGGGACCATGCTGGGTCGGCCCAAGTCACCTACTGGCTTTGCTAGGCAGGCCCAAACCCCCAGGGTTGTGTGTCTTATTCATCTAAAACCCAGGTGTTCATGTGTCTTATTCATCAATATGACACCCAGGTGTTATAAATGTGTCTTATTCATCAAAAAAGACACCCAGGTGTTTTCATGTCTTATTCATCAATAAAACAAGGATTTTCTGTGTTTTATTAATCAAAAAGACACTTGTTTAAATGTGTCTTATTCATCAAACAAAACCCGGTTTTTAATGTGTCTTATTAATCAATAAAGACACGGTGTGTACAAGTTTTTTTTTCATTAATAAAGAAAACCCAAAGGGGTAATGTGTCTTTTATAAATAAAACACCCAGGTGTTGAAAGGGCTTACAAAAAGCCCCCGGTGTTTCATGTCTTATTCACCAAAAAGACATAGGTGCAATTATGATCACCCCATAAAAGGGGCCCCCATATGAAAACAGGAAAAATGCAACCCCCCGTCCTTAAGTTTTCCACCCTGAAACCCACCATCAATTCAGGAAAGAAGTGCTATAACTTATATTGCCAGGCATACCACCAAAGGGGAAGGGACACAGAACATCCAGCCCATGGCAAAACCTGAGCCACAGACACCCGGAGAGAGAGGTTTTTAGTGCCGGGAAAAAAAAGGGGGGCAGGAAAATGACAGAAATTGTACACAACTGTACTTCGGGAGTGGAATCCGTCAATGGCCTCCCCAATCAAAGATTTTACCCAGGAAAAAAGACCCCCCAACCCACCAATCCAACATTCTTTTTCAAATATTCGGGTCTAAACCCAAAAAAACAACAAAATACCTTACACCCGGGGACTCCAGATTGTTTAAAGGACCCTTGTGGTTTACCCTTTATTTGATTTAATAAAAATTTTCTTACAGAGTCAAATGCTATGTTTGGTTTTTCACAGAGACCCCCTAAGGAGGCAGGGGGCGGTTTTCCCCGAAAAGATTAAACGGGGAAAGGGGAAAGAGCCCCTGGTTTACCCAAAGGAGGAGGCAAAGACTCAGAGGTCAGAGAATGGAAAAAGGACAAAGGCAAAGAACCCAAGTAAAAAAAAAAGAGTAGTAGAAGGCTAGAAACAGGCCAAGTACGGAGGAGGCCCCGAAACGTACAAAAAGAAAGCATCGAAAGTTGTCCGACCCAAAACTCTTCAGTCACATCGAAGGAAGACAACATTTAAAAACCAGGTGATAAGGCTGAGGAGAGAAGATGGGGAACTCACAAGCAATGATCAAGAGGTATGTGAGGAGCTCAACTTGAGGTTTAAGGAAGTATTCACAGTGGAGGAAGGAAGGCAGTGGGTAGACAGGATGGGGGGCGTCACCAACAAGGGATGTATCAAGTGCTAGAGGGGATACACACAACTGAGGAGGAGGTGAAGCAGTTACCAGTGACCTTTTATACCTCAAAAGGGGATGGGTCCGGGCAATATCTCCCGGGGTTCTTGGGGAAAGGGGCGGGGGTACTGAGTGTGCCACACCATAATATTCAACACCCCTTGAAAAAGGGCAGATACCCGGGTATGGAAGAAGGAATGTGTCCCCATCTTTAAAAAGAAACAGAAAAAAAGGCACTAAACTATAGACCGGTGTCACTTACATGTATAGTGTGCAAAGTCCCGAGAAAATCATCAGGAAAAAAATGGTGGAGCACCCCGAGCTGAACAGGATAATAAACACCAGACAGCACGGATTCCGGAAGGCAAATCCGTGTAACAAACCTCCTAGAGTTCATGGGGTAAAGTAACAGAGGTGGCAAGAGAGAGAAGGGTGGGGTTGATTATTTTCCTGGGCTGC
>WNWK01034724.1:0-20272 GCA_009830355.1 Cherax destructor
TTTACTTACTGATTCTTTTCCTTTACCCATCCCTTTTATTGTAGCTATAACTAAAAAGTGATCTGATATATCTGTAGCCCCTCTATAAACATGTACATCCGAAGTCTACTCAACAGTCTTTTATCTACCAATACATGTCTAACAAACACTGTCATTACGCCCTACATCAATCTTGTATCTTTTTTATCCTCTTTTTTAAATTGTATTACCTATCTAAACCCCCCTTTCTAAGTGCTTCCAAAAATATAATTTTTGCAGGTTTACCCCTTTTTTGGAAAAATAATAATAATAAAATAATAGAGAAAAAAAAAATGATTTTGGGTGGGGAAGTGGTGGTGGCAGGCCCAAACATGTTTTTAAGGCAGGAACAGGGGCCACGAGGCAAAGGGGGGAGTAAATCAGGAAGTGTCAGGTTGAGATGGGGGTCCAGGAGCTCCTTGACACCTGCAACCAAATTAAAATGAGACACATGTATATGTATAATGTTTTTATTTTTGCTGCATTAGTTTTTCATGACCCTGCAGTAATTTTTTTAGGGCATAGAGGTTGGGACGTTCAAGGGAACACGGGGGTTTTTTCTCAGATTGCTTAGTGACTGAATTACATTTAGTTATTTTTCTCAATGACAAATTACTTTTTTTTTTAGGTATCCAAGGGTACCTTAATAGGTTTCCTTTTTTTTTTTTCCTTTGTTTATAACATAACATTTCATCAGTATTCAAATTTTTATTCTTTGGGGGACCATAAGTAAGAAAGGCATACTCTTTGAAAGTTTTCTGGTCAGTGTTACCAGTTTTATTTGTGTGCGATAACATAAAAAGCCCTTCTGATCACCAGATTTTTAACACTGGTGTGTTTTTGCTCAACAAAGATTTGATTGTAACGGGCCCTTTTGAAAGTAAAAATTTTTAATTTTATTAAATAAATTGTTATATTGATTTCTTTTTAAAACTGGGGACTGCATTTTCTTATTAACTTTAAACCTTTTCCGGTGATTCATTTTTTTTGAAAGGGTGATATTCTATAAGTTTCTGTCAGGCATAAATCTTCTAACTTTATTAAATAATTTTGGGAAAAGTTGGATTTTTGCAATAACGGAGAATTCCTTTTTGGGCACCCAAAATTTAGTGTTGGGGGTTTTGCCAATAAAAGGGTTTTTCCCAAATTTCTAGGCTTTGTAAGTTCTGAGTTGTCATTAAACAGAAAGTGAACAAAGATAAGTGAAGATGATGAGGTATCAAACGATTTTAAAAAAGAATAAATTAATCACATTGGAGAGGGATTAGGGAAAAAGGAATGTTTTCAGAATTTGGGAGTTTACCAGCAGATGGGTTTATAAGATGAGGGTTTAAACCCTAGAACTGATGAAGGAAAAAAGGTGAGGGTGCGTTGGGGATCTGTGGAGACAAAAAAAGTTTTCCATGGAGGCAAAGAAGGGAAAGAAAAATAGGGGGAACACCAAGGGGTTTAAAGGGGCAAATTGGGGACTGAGGAGGCGGTGGGGAAAATTTTGCAGAAAATTTGGGTGTAAAAAGGGGGAATGGATTTCTAAAAATATTTTAAAAGGGGTGAAAAAGGGGTTGTTGAGGTGGTTTGGTCATTTAAAAGAATGAAACAAAGTAGAATGACTTGGAGAGCGTATAAATCTGTAGGGGAAGGAAGGTGGGGTAGGGGTCGTCCCCCAAAAAACGTTGGAGGAGGGGTAAATGGGGTTTTGTGGGCGAGGGCTTGGACTTCCAGCAACATGTTTGAGTGTGTTAGATAGGAGTGAATGGAGATAAATGGTTTTGGGATCTGATGAGCTGTTGGAGGTGAGCAGGGTAATATTTTGTGAAGGGATTTAGGAAACCAGTTAATTGATTTAGTTGGACTTGAGTTCTGGAAATGGGAAGTACAATGCCTGCACTTTAAAGGAGGGGTCTGGGATAGTGACAGCTGGAAGGACTATTCTCAGCTTCCGTATCTGACGCCTCTGCAAGACAGTGATTATGTAGAGTGGGTGAAAGTGTTGAATGATGATGAAAATAATTTCTTTTAGGGATTTTCTTTCTTTTTTGGGTCACCCTGCCTCGGTGGGAGACGGCCGACTTGTTGAAAAAAAAAAAAAAGTTACTATTATGTTCCTCCCCACTCCCTAAAATAAATACTCATTATAAATTACTTTAAAAATGCTCAATGTTATTTTCCTTAAAATAAACTCAATTTTTACAATGTAATATCATCATATTGTAATTTGAACAAATATATAACTAGAATAAACTCAGTCAATTTTTCTAATATTATGACATAGTCTATAAGTCATTAGATTAAGCTGCCCTAATGCCATGGCGTGTTAGTGGCTGTCCTTGCACTATTTATGATTGTAACTACAAATATCTATGTACAAATACAATGAAATAAAATTTGTTTATTTGTTTGTTTAGTTGAGCCTTGAGCCAAAAAGGGGCTCATGATCCATGGAATTGGACCTGTCCCTTCCTTCTACTGGTTGAATCTGGTTGCCTCCCATTTCCTTCCAGGCATTGATGACCCATAAGGGTTTAGCACTCTCCCATGAATTTAATTTTTGCTCAGCACATAATGACATAGGGTGTGTCAATAATTCTAATGGCAATTTAACATTTAGTTAAGTCCAAAATGAAAATAAGCCGGATAATCTGATGACATGATAGTAGTGTTGCTTAGTGCCTTGTTTACTGTACACTCCATCTTCATCCTGAGAGAGTAAAGCAAAAATAAGTAGGATTACAGAGGTTACAATGAGTCTTTATCAAACCCTCACATGAAAAAAAATATATTACTGTAGTAAAACAATTTTTTGGAAATAAATTTTTCTATAGCTAATAAACCCAAAAAACTTCGCAACAAAGCGATAAAACACCTGGGGCTTGAACTTGCAAAAGAGAAGATTTTCCTATTTTTAACCCCGGGAGGTTGCCACCCAGGAAAACCCCAAGAAAAGAAATTGGGGGACTTTTTTTACTTAGAGTTGTCAACCTTGTTCCTCAGGATGCACCCACACCACTTGACAAAACCCCGGTACGATTGTTTGGGTAGGTGAATGGGGACAACAGGTGTAACCCCCCCATGTTTCATCCCGGGGATGAACCACAGAACTGTGAAAATTTTATTTTTTTAAAGCAACAATACTTTTTGATTACAAAGATGGACTAACAGCCAGGATTTCACACCCTAGGCATTTGGGAAAATTAATACTACTTTTTACTCGAAATTTTTTAGGTTTGGGGGAAACATTTGAACATACATTTTAAGATTTACAATATCGAGGGTTTTGGGACATACTTTTTTGGGAAGATGAAAGACAATCCCTCACTTTAAAGGAGGGGTCGGGGAAGTAAAGCTGGGGGGGACTTTTTCCCAGCTGGATTTTACCCGAAAAACAGTGATTATGTAATGAGGTAAAAGTGTTGAATGATGATAAAGTATTTTCTTTTTGGAGATTTTTTTTTTTGGGGTCACCCTCCCGGGGGGGAGCCACTTGTTAAAAAAAAATTTAGATTTAAAATTTTTGAGGAAAAATATACAATAAAATAAAAAATGGAAATTTAGTAAGGGTTTGGGTTTTCTTTAGGCTGGAAGGTGTTTTAGGTGGACTTGGGACAATTTAAGATTAAAGGCTAAATTTAGGAATTTTATGTTTACAGTTTTTTGGGGAATGGAACAGAATTCTTCCTCCGAACCATGGTCGAAGGTCGAAAAAAGCCGGGAGCAAGGGGCTAAACCCCCTTTCCCATACATTACTGTTAAAAAGAAACTTTTTTTTTTCTTTTGAGCCACCCCGCCTTGGGGGGGCGGCATTTTTTGAAAGAAAAGTTATTTGGGTGGGGGAAGGTAAATTTAAAGGGGAAATTTCAGATAAAAGGGTAGGACATGTTGTGTTGGATGTTTCATGGGCAAAAAAGAAAATATTGCAAAACCCCAAGGTTTTCCTTTGGGTTAGCGAAGGGCCCCCCTTTGGGGCTTTGGTCTTGCCAGGGCCCTTTCCCCCACCGGGCCACCCCTTTAAAATACAAAAAAAAAAAATTACATTATCATTGTTTTTCTAATGGGGGGAGGAAATAAGATGTTTTAACAATAGTTTTTAAAGTGGTGATTGAGTCTGCAGTTCTAGAGTTTTAGGGAGGGGTTCCCGATTTTAGGCCCTTTTTTGTGCATAATTTTTGTAGAGGTTTTTGGACACTAGGGAAAGTTAAGAATTTTTTTTGTCTGTATGTCATGGGTCCTGTTGCAACTGTCAAGAAAGTGTTTTAGTTCAGGGAAAAGAAATGGTTCAAAAATTTGGTTTCACAATAGTAATGTGGATGTTCTAACAGTGAGGTTTAGGTCTTTGAAGAGTGGGGGGTTGCCTAGGGTTGGTTGGGATAATTCTTACTGCGGCTTTTGTTGGGGATTATTCTTTAGGGGGGTTTTTGCTGTTGAACCCCAGGCACAAATAGCATAGGTGAGGGAGGGATAGATGAGTGAATAGTATAGGGGAGTTTGGGCTGATTGTGGAAGTAGTAACGATTTTTGAGAGGATCCCAAAAATTTTTGGGTACTTTTTTTGGGTTTGTGTTGGGCAAAGGGGCTGAATTTCAGGTTGTGTCAAGGAGCAGGGCCAAAAATTTTCCCATTTTTTGTAATAAGAGTGTTGTCAATCATAATGCAGGGCAACACCCCCTTACCCAAAAATAATACAGAAGGTTTTGTCAGTATTAAGGGGAGATTGGGTCATCCCGGTCGATATTTTTAAGCCCTTTGTTAAAAATGGGGGGGGGAGGCAAGAGGGGGGGGAGATGACTAATGTGCGGGCGTTTAAGGGGAAAGAAATACATTAAGATCAGAATAAAAAAAAAAAGCAGGGGGCCCAAAACTTCCCCGTGGCACTCCCGTATCATGGTCGTGTTGAGGTTTTGTCCTTGCAGAGACGTTTTATACCTTTTAGTAAGTAATTTTAAATATGCAAGTGCATGGCCCTTATCCCTAACAAGTTTTTGGGGGTGGGGTGCCGTTGTCTACTGTGTCAAAAAACTTTCCAGTCAATAAAGTTCTAATGGATATTTTTTTTCCATGCTTTCAAACATTACATTTTTTAAATTGGGCATTTTTGGTTTTCTAATCCAAACTGGCACGGTTATATGTGCAGACTGGCGATATAGCCAGTCTGCTATAGCTATGGCGCCCTGTAGGGATATAGAAATTGACTGGTGTCTTTTCCCATTCTCAATAATGAAGTTTTTTTTTTTTTTTTTGGCGAGGGGATCCACATGATCTAATTGGGAACTTAGTCTGTTTCATTTTCGGGGGGAAACATTGTTTCCTATATAATTCCCTCGCTTCAAACATTTTTTATTATACAGCAATAAAGGAATGGAACAGACTGCCTGCAATTCAAAGCCAGTCATAGCATGAGCCAGTTTAAGAAGATAGCCAAAATGTACCTAATGAATGGCGACAAAAAGGGAGAATATTTTTTATTTTTTAGCTACCATACATGTAAATGTAAATAACTCTTTTACCTTTTTCCCTAGTATATATCCTTTATAGTATAATAACATATATATCTTTACAGTGTATACTATTAAAGTATTAAATGGACCCCAATGGAAATAAGTCACTCTGACTTTTTGGTTACCCTTTGGTTTTCTACACATATGCTGCTATGATCATAATCTTTGTAACTGTATTTGTGTATACCTGAATAAACTTACTCGGATTTGGGTAACACATTTTCGCAGACCCTGGGGATGATGGGGGGTGCTCAAAAAGGCGTAAGTTTGGGGGGCCCTTAAAATTCCCAACACCAACAATAATAACAACAACAACAAGCAGCAGCTGCCGCGCTTGTTTCTGTTTCAAGGAATCAAGAGATCTAATGGTTTTTACCATCTCGTTATAATTGCAGCGTCAGGAAACAAAAAAGAGTAAGCTACTAATGCACTTAGGCACTTGCGGAAACTTCGAGAATGTATACTAGTGTATTTCGGTTTATAATAGTCAAAGGAAGCTTTATATGTTTCTAATAAAAGTAAGGTAAGATAAGATTTCGTTCGGATTTTTAACCCCGGAGGGTTACACCAAGGATAACTCAAGAAAGGCAGTGCGTCATAGAGGTACTGTCTTATTTCCATTGGGTCCTCAATATTATTCCCCCAGGATGCGACCCACCAGTCGACTAATACCAGACCTACTTGCTCGCAAGGTGAACGGGACAACAGGTATAAGAAACATGTTAAAAAAGGAACAAATGAAACTAATGAAACATTTTATTGTGGCAACGTTTGCTCTCCAGGAGCTTTTTCAAGTCTCAAGCAAATATGGACACAGGGGGTATATACTCTCAAAGTGAGGTGTAATACAGGGTGGTAAAAGAGTAGTATAGTTGTAGTAGTATTACAATAGGTAGAACAATCAACTTGCAAGGTAAAAAGTGAAAAAAACAATTACTTGGGTAGTTTTAAAACCCAAGTAATTGTTTTACCCCTTTACTGCAAGTTTATTGTTACTTATTTATTACTACTACTTACAACTTATATCACTACTACTCTACCACCACTAGTGTTACATCTCACTTGAAGTTATATATACCCTCTGTGTCCATGTATTGCTGTAACGGCTTAAAGCTCCTGGAAGAAAACGTGCCACAATAAAATGTCTTATTGTTGCATTTGTGTCCTTTATTTAACATATTGTCGGTAATTCTACCAATATTAATACATAAAGAACATACCCAGTGTCTCCATCATTGCGGGGAAACTAACCATGGACAGTACTCACCTAATTGTACTCACCTAATTGTGGTTGCAGGGGTCAGACTCAGTTCCTGGCCCCGCCTCTTTGCTGTCCGCTACCCGGGGCTCTGCTCTCCCCGCTCCATGAGCTTTATCATACCTTGTCTTAAAACTATGTATGGTTCCTGCCTCCACTATATCTTTTCTCTAGACTATTCCACTTCCTGACTACTCTGTGGCTGAAGAAATGCTTCCTAACATCCCTTTTACTCATCTGAGTCTTCAGCTTCCAGTTGTGGCCCCTTGTTTCTGTGTTCCCTCTCTGGAACATCCTGTCACTGTCTACCTTGTCAATTCCCGAGTATTTTGTATGTCGTTATCATGTCTCCTCTGACCCTTCTTTCCTCCAGTGTTGTTAGTCCCATTTCCCTCAACCTTTCTTCATAGGACAGACCCCTGAGTTGTGGAACTAACCTTGTCGCAAACCTTTGCACTTTCTCTAGTTTCTTTATGTGCTTGACCAGGTGTGGGTTCCAGACTGGTGCTGCACATTCTAGTATGGGCCTGACGTACACGGTGTGAGCAGAGCTTTGGGCCTACCAGGCCACGGGCCACCTTGCTTCAACGATGTGGTAGTCTAGTATATAATAAGTTGAAGTGGTATATCTCCAAGTAAGTTAGTTAGTTTATTCAGGTATACACAAATACAATTTAACTAATCAAAATTGTAAATACACATTGTAACCTTGCAAAGAAATAAATTTTATCTATGTTTATCTTTACAGCATATGTGTAGAGAACAAGGATAACCAAAGAAAGTCAGACAAAGTGACTTATTTCCATTGGGGTCCTTTAAGGAGGGCCCTCAATGCAATTGAGTGGTTCGTGATCTAAGGAACTGGCTTGTCCTTCCTCCCTTACAAAAAAGCAACTTTATAAAGTGGAGTACTTACAATATACACTTAGAGCAATTGAGATGTATAAACTACTTTGTAAGATAAGATTTGTTTGGATTTTTAACCCAGAGGGTTAAAACATAAGAACATAAGAAAGGAGGAACACTGTAGCAGGCCTGTTGGCCCATACTAGGCAGCCCTTTTACAATCCATTCCACTAACAGAATATTTGCCCAACCCAATTTGCAATGGTCCCCAATCAAAAGCGATAATTCCACTTACTCATCTGCAAGTCCCACTCAAATCCAACCCCTCTCACTCATGTATTTACCCAACCTAAATTTGAAACTACCAAGGTTTAGCTTCGATAACTCTACTAGGCAGACCATTCCACACATCAACTATCCTATTTCCAAACCAATACTTCTTATATCCTTTCTAAATCTAAACTTGTCCAATTTGAATCTATTATTGTGGGTACTCTCTTGGTGAGATATCCTAAAAACTTTATATATCCCCTTTGTTTATACCCATCTTCCATTATACACTTCAATCATGTCCCCCTCATTCTTCATCTTACAAGTGAATGTAGTTTAAGGGTCTTCAATCTTCTTCATACAGAAGATTTCTAATGCTATGTATTAATTTAGTCATTCTACACTGAATGTTTTCTAACAATTTATATCCATTCTGTAATATGGAGACCAGAACTGAGCTGCGTTATCTAGGTGAGGCCTTACTAATGATGTATAAAGCTGTAATATAACCACTGGACTTCTGTTGCTTACACTTCTCTGTTGCTTACACTTCTTGATATAAACCCAGTAATCTGTTTGCCTTATTATGTACACTTAGGCATTGCTGTCTTGGTTTAAGGTTGCTGCTTACCATAATCCCCAAGTCCTTTTCACAATCTGAATGGCTAAGTTCTACATTATTTAACTTATAAATGCTAGGGTTATGGACACCCGAACTTCAGAACCTTGCATTTATCTACATTGAACTGCATCTGCCACTTTTCTGACCAGGAATTGAGTTTGTCTAAAACCTCCTGAATTTCCATAACATCTATGTTTGAATTAATTATCCTACCTATCCTGGATTAGCCACCCAGGATAACCAAAGAAACAGTGTGTCATTGGTGTGTTTAATCTTGTCCCTCAGGATTGACCCACACCAGTTGGCTAACACTCAGGTACCTACATACTGCTAGGTGAACAGGGACAACAGGTATAAGGAAACATCTTCATCATTTATACCTGGGGCTTGAACCACAGACACTCAGTGTGTGAGGGAAGTATGTTCACAACCTAGCCACTGGCAGCCTTAAAACTAACTTATAATTACTAGACAGTGAGACACACAGTAGTTTATTATAATGCTATGGGTTGAGTATTTTACATCACAAACTGTAACAATTTTGGGAATCTGGTTTGTGATGTTTTGGGATTAATGCATTATATTTTGAGATTATTATTATTATTTTATTAATATTATTATTATTATTTTATTATTATTATTATTTTATTATTATTATTATTATTATTATTATTATTATTATTATTATTATTATTATTTTATTATTATTTTAATTATTATTATTATTAATTTTTATTATTATTATTTTTTATTATTATTATATTATTATTTTATTATTATTATTATTTTATTATTATTATTATTTTATTTATTTTATTTTTAATTTTTATTATTATTATTATTATTATTATTATTATTGTTATTATTATAGTGCTGTTTGAGGTACATCATAACATATCATAGAAAGAATGCCAAAAAGATTTGGATACTTTTTATGATCGGTATTATTATTAATTTTTTTCATTGTTTCGGGAAAAAGGAATAGGCGAATTTTTCCCCCACCTGCTGTCACATGATTAGGCTCCATATAGGATATTAAAAGATGGAGAAGGTGTAAGTTCTTTCATCAGCATAAACAGAAAATTTGAAAAATTTTGACTTATAAAAAAACTTTCCCCAAAAATAGATTTAAAATCTCTCCACTTTTTCAAACCACCCCCAAAATTGTGGCCCTGCATACTACAAATGAAATGGTGACCAAGTAGGTTTAAAAAAAGGTAGAAGGGTAGGTTTGGGGTACTTTTTTATTCACAACAAATCAAAATGGTTTTTAATTTATTTCTTGGTGACTTTTTAACAAATGTGACCCATTGAGATCTAAACCCAGAAAAAACAAGTTGGGGTTTTAACCCTTTTGACTTCGGGGGCCCATTCTGAAACAGTCGTTCTATTCGAAAAATTTTTGGGAAAAAAAAAAAAATTTTTTTTCTTATGAAATGATAGAGAATTTTTCCCCGATGGTAATGACCCCAAAAAGGAAATTTGGGAAAACACGAATTCGCTCTTAAAAGTTAGCGATGTTGGTAAATTTCCATTGGAAATTTCCCGACTTTGACCCCTTTTTTTGCCAATTCCATTTTTTATCAAATTCATAGCTTTTTCTTTAGAACTACATTTTTCTATCGTTGATAAAAACCCCCAAATTTACATTCAACTCCCCAAAAAAGTGGTCAGAAATTGGAATTTGGCCATTTTATAAAAAAAAAAAGATGTCAATTTAAAAATAGGGCCCAGAATAAACAATCAGACATTCCTGGCACTAAAATAAGATTTTCTCTGTTCATTAGTACGTCTTTGGGGCCACTCTTATTTCTTTTGCTTTCTTTTTTTGTTTTTTTATTAAAAAAAAATAAAGATTTACTTTATCAACTACTGCATTATTGTAAAAAAAGTATAAAAATATTACAGTGCACTTGTATAAGAATATTAGACTCACCCGTTGACTTTTTTGGCCATGGGGTTTTTTGTGTACTCTTGAACATTGGCAAAAATCGCATTTTTCCCCACTTTTACTCAACAAAGGGTTTTTTCATTATGAAACTAATCTAAATCATATTTATTTCTGTAATATTTTTCCATTCTATCAAATGAGACCACGAAAAAGGTCAACCATAAATATTATCGAAAAAACACCTCAAAGTGGCGTTTTTAAAGTAAAAAAGGTCTGATTTTTTTCATTATACTCGTGCTGCAAGGTTTTTTTTTACAGCCCCACTGACCCACAGAAATTTTCACATTTTGGGCCACCAGCTTTCTCCTGCTTGATTTGAAGCCTAAATTTGAGTATATATATCCAAACACTGGCTTGAAGACATATATATATGACAAAAAAAGTCAAAGGGTTCCCCCTTAACCCACCCTTTAAATTTAAATTCCATCTATTTTTTTTTTTTTTTGGGCGTAGACATGTAGAAAATTTAGAAATAATCCAGTAATTTTATTTTTTGGGGGGGAGGGAAAAGAGGTTTTGTCGAGGACTTAGACATAAACAGGCATATGTGGCGTATTTGATAGGGTGAATAGAGCGAATGGTTCTGGGACTTTATGAATGTTGTAGTGTAGCAGGGAATATTTTTTGAAGGGGTTTAAAACCGTTGAACTTGATCCTGGGGTGGAAAGTATAATGCCTGCACTTTAAAAAGGGTTTTGGATATTGGCTGGGTGACATCTGAACTGTTATATCGGGTGCCTCTGCAAAGACAGTGATTATTTTGAATGATGGGAAAGCGTTGAATGATGTGAAAATGTTTCTTTTTGGGGTCACCCTGCCTCAGTGGGAGACGGCCAACGTGTTGAAAAATGTATAAATTCAAAATTATGTAGATTAAAAAAAAGTCGGATGCAAAAAAAATGTTTATATTAAGTTTATGCAACTGGGAAGACAATAGTGGGGAATAGATTTTGGAAGATTTAATGAGTGTTTAGGGAGTTTTTAAAACCCAAATGAGAGTAATTGTGGTGGGGGGAAAAAATTTTAAAGTGGAAGCAACTTTTTTAGAGGGCCTAGTGGTAGATTTGGGGTCAAGGGGGAAATATAATAGGGCCTTTTATTGATTTTGTATAGAAAAGAATAAATAATATATGAATATGATATAGGGTGTAATGACAGTAGTTTTTGAACATGTATTGGTGGATAAAAAGGGTTTATGGGAGACTTCTGGATGTGCATGTTTATAGAGGGCAACAGGGATATCCATCATTATTTAGTTTCTAAATGAATAAAGGTAGATGGAATACAAGAGAATGCATCACTGAGTAAGAGAGAGGTGAAAATTTATAAATTAAAAGGTAGTTGGGTGTGGTAAATTTGGGGTGCCAGGGGGAAATGTAAAGGGGAGCCATTAATTTAGCTATTGTAGAAAGAGGTTTGGGAATAAGTAATACATATTTTTGAAAAAAAGGATAAATAAATACAAGGTATGATAAGCACGTAAGGAAAGTAGTTTTTGGGTTATGTATTGGTGGATAAAAATTGATAGTAGGGTTCAGGATGTAAATTTTTTAGAGGGCAAAGGATATATCAGATCATTATTTGGTTGTAGCTACAGTTAGAGTAAAAGGTAGATGGGACAAAAGAAAATGGCAACAGCAAGTAAGAGAGGTAAAAGTGTATAAACTAAGGGAGGAGGAAGTTAGGGTGAGATATAAGGAACTATTGGCAGAAAGGTAGGCTAGTGCAAGTATGAGTAGTGGGGGTTGAAGAGAGTTGGGATAGTTTAAAATGCAGTATTAGAATGTGGGGCAGAAGTTTGTGGTTATAGGAGGGTGGGTGCAGGAGGAAAGAGGAGTGAGTGGTGGAATGAAGAAGTAAAGGGTGTGATAAAAGAGAAAAGGTAGCTTATGAGAGGTTTTACAAAACAGAAGTGTTAGTAGAAGAGCAGAGTATATGGAGAGTAAGAAAGGTGAAGAGAGTGATGAGAGAGTGCAAAAGAAGAGCGGATGAAAGAACGGGAGAGGCTCTGTCAAGAAATTTTGCTGAAAACAAGAAAAATTTTGGAGTGAGATAAACAAGGTAAGAAGCCTAGGGAACGAATGGATTTGTCAGTTAAAAACAGAGTAGGGAGTTAGTAGATGGGGAGCTGGAGGTATTGGGTAGATGGCGGGAATATTTTGAGGAACTTTTAAATGTTGATGAAAAGAGGAGGCGATAATTTCATGTACTGGCCAGGGAGGTACAACATCGTTTAGGAGTGAAGAAGAGCAGGATGTGAGTGTGGGGAGGTGCGTGAGGCATTACGTAGAATGAAAGGGGTAAAGCAGCAGGAATTGACGGAATCATGACAGAAATGTTAAAAGCAGGGGGATATAGTGCTGGAGTGGTTGGTATTTTGTTTAATAAATGTATGAAAGAGGGAAGGTACCTAGGGATTGGCAGCGAGCATGTATAGTTCCTTTATATAAAGGAAGGGGATAAAGAGAGTGTAAAAATTATAGGGGAATAAGTTTACTGAGTATACCAGGTAAAGTGTATGGCAGGGTTATTATTGAAAGAATTAGAGGTAAGACAGAAGTAGGATTGCAGATGAGCAAGGAGGCTTTAGAATGGGTAGGGATGTGTAGATCAAGTGTTTACAGTGAAGCATATATGTGAACAGTATTTAGATAAAGGTAGAAGTTTTTATTGCATTTATGGATTTAGAAAAGGCATATGATAGAGTGGATAGGGGACAATGTGGCAAATGTTGCAAGTGTATGGAATAGGTAGTAAGTTACTGAAGGCTGTAAAGAGTTTTTATGAGGATAGTGAGGCTCAGGTTAGGGTGTGTAGGAGAGAGGAGATTACTTCCGGTAAAAGTAGGTCTTAGACAGGGATGTGTGATGTCACCATGGTTGTTTAATATATTTATAGATGGGGTTGTAAAAAGTAAATGCTAGGGTGTTGGGGAGAGGGGTGGGATTAAATTTTGGAGAATTAAATGCAAAATGGGAGTTGACACAGTTACTTTTTGCTGATGATACTGTGCTTATGGGAGATTCTAAAGAAAAGTTGCAAGGTTAGTGGACGAGTTTGGGAGAGTGTGTAAAGGTAGAAAGTTGAAAGTGAACATAGATAAGAGTAAGGTGATGAGGGTATCAAACGATTTAAATAAAGAAAAATTGGATATCACATTGGAGAGAGGATTATGGAAGAAGTAAATGTTTCAGATATTTGGGAGTTGATGTGTCAGCGGATGGATTTATGAAGGATGAGGTTAACCATAGAATTGATGAAGGAAAAAAGGTGAGTGGTGCATTGAGGTATCTGTGGAGACAAAAACGTTATCCATGGAGGCAAAGAAGGGAATGTACGAAAGTATAGTGGTACCAACACTCTTATATGGGTGTGAAGTATGGGTTGCAAATGCTGCAGCGGGGGGAGGCTGGAGGCAGTGGAGATGTCCTGTCTAAGGGCAATGTGTGTGTAAATATTATGCAGAAAATTCGGAATGTGGAAATTAGGAAAAGGTGTGGAGTTACTAAAAGTATTTGTCAGAGGGCTGAAGAGGGTTGTTGAGGTGGTTTGGTCATTTAGAGAATGGATCAAAGTAGAATGACTTGGAGAGCGTATAAATCTGTAGGGAAGGAAGGCGGGGTAGGGTCGTCCTAGAAAGGTTGGAGGGAAGGGTAAAGGAGGTTTTGTGGGCGAGGGGCTTGGACTTCCAGCAAGCATGTGTGAGCGTGTTAGATAGGAGTGAATGGAGACGAATGGTTTTGGGACATGACGAGCTGTTGGAGTGTGAGCAGGGTAACATTGTGTGAAGGGATTCAGGGAAACCAGTTAATTGATTTAGTTGGACTTGAGTCCTGAAATGGGAAGTACAATGCCTGCACTTTAAAGGAGGGGTCTGAGATAGTGACAACTGGGAGGGACTATTCTCAGCTGTCGTATCTGAGCTCCTCTGCAAAGACAGTGATTATGTGTGAGTGTGGTGAAAGTGTTGAATGATGATGAAAGTTTTTTTTTTTTGGGGATTTTCTTTCTTGTAGGTCACCCTGCCTCGGTGGGAGACGGCCGACTTGTTAAAAAAAAAAAAAAAAAAGTTAGGGTAAGGTATAAGCAACTATTGGAAGAAAGATGGGCTAGTTAGAGTATAGGTAATGAGGAGATTGAAGAGGATGGGTTAGATTTAAGAATGTTGTGTTAGAGTGTGCAGCAGAAGTTTGTGGATATAGGGTGGGTGCAGGAGGGAAGAGGAGTGATTGGTGGAATAATGAGGTAAAGGAGTGGTAAGGAAAAAAAAGTTAGCATATGAGACATTTTACAAAGTAGAAGATATATAAGGAGGAGAGTATATGGAGAGTAAAAGGTTAAGAGAGTGGTGAGGAGTGTAAAAGGAGAGCAAATGAGAATGGGTGAATTTCTGTCAAATAATTTTGTTGAGAATAAGAAAATGTTTTAGAGTGAGATTTACAGTTTGAGAAAGCCTAGGAAATGAATGGATTTAACAGTTAAAGACAAGAGGAGATTATTAAATGGGGGTTGGTGGTATTGTGAATATTGTGGGAATATTTTGAGGAGCTATTAAATGTTGATGAAGAAAGAGAGGCAGTGATTTCGTGCATTAACCAGGGAGGTATAGAATCTTTTAGGAGTGAGGAAGAGCCAGATGTAAAAGTGCTGGAGGTGCATGAGGCATTGAGTAAAATGAAAGGGGATAAAGCAGCAAGGATTGATGGGATCAAGACAGAAATGTTAAAAGCAGGTGGGCATATAGTTTTGGAGTGGTTGGTACTTTTGTTCAGTAAATGTATGAAAGAGGGAAAGATACCTAGGGGTAGGCAGAGAGCATGCATCGTTCCTGTGTATAAAGGAAAGGGGGACAAAATAGAGTGTAAAAATTATGGGGGAATAAGCCTATTGAGTATGCCAGGTAAAGTGTATGGTAATGTTATTACTGAAAGAATTAAAGGCAAGGCGAAGAGCAGGATCCCGGATGAACAAGGAGGCTTTAGGAAGGGTAGGGAGTGTAGACCAAGTGTTTACATTGAAGCATACAAGTGAACAATATTTAGGTAAAGGTAAATAAGTATTTGTTGCATTCATGGATTTAGAAAAAGCATATACAGTGGACCCCCGGCTAACGGACACCCCGAAATCGTACAATTATGTAAGTATAATATTGTAAGTGCTTGTGGAAGTGTTTTTTTGGGGTCTGAATAGACTAACCTACGTGACATTATTTCTTAAGGAAGTAAATTCGTTTGGTAATGGCACTTGAGCAGGCTTCTGGGATGAAGTTTTTTCGTTAGCCGGGGGTCCACTGTAATAGGGTGGATAGGAAAGTAATGTGGCGGATGTTGCAAGTGTATGGAATAGGTGTTAGGTTACTGAAAGCAGTTAAGAGTTTTTATGAGGATAGTGAGGCTCATGTTAGAGTATGTAGGAGAGAGGGGGATTATTTCACTAAATGTAGGCCTTATACAGGGATGCATGATGTCTCATTTGTTGTTAAACATATTTATAGACGGGTTATTAAAGAAGTGAATATTAGGGTGTTGGGAAAGGTGTGAAATTAAAATATGCAGAATCTAATACAAAATGAGAGTTGTCACAGTTGCTTTTTGCTGATAACACTGTGGTTTTGGGAGACTAAAGAGAAGTTGGGAGGGTATGTAAAAGAAGGAAATTAGAAGTGAACATGGGAAAGCAAGGTGATGAGGGTAACAAACGAATTAGGTAATGAAAGATTGGATATCAGATCAGAAGGAGGGGAGTATGGAGGAAGTCAATGTGTTTGGATATTTTTGAGTGGACTTGTTGATGGATGGGTCTATGAAAGACAAATATATAATAGTATAATGGTACCAATACTTTTATATTGGTGTGAAGCATGGGTTGTGAATGTCACATTGAGGAGGAGTCTGGAGGCAGTGTAGATGTTGTGTAAGGGTAATGTGTGGTGTAAATATTATGTAGAGAATTCGTAGCTTGGAGATTAGGAGGGGGTGCAGGAGGGGTTGTTGAGGTGGTTTGGACATTTAAGGAGGATGGAGGAGAATAGGATTACTTGGATGGTACAATGAATCTATAATGGAGGGAAGATGGGGTAGGGGTTGCCCTAGGAAAGGTTGGAGGGAGGAGGTAAAAAAAAAAAGGTTTTGTGTGTGAGGGGCTTGGACATCCAGCAGGAATGTGTGAGCATGTTGGAAAGGAGTGGAGGCAAATGGATTTTACGACTTGATGAGCTGTTGAAGTGTGAACAATGTAACATTTTGTGAAGGTATTTAGGAACATTGGATAGCCAGTCTTGAATTCTATTGGTAGGAAGTACAGCGCCTGCACTCTAAAGTAGGAGTGGGGATGTTTGCAGTTTAGAGGGGCATCTGAAATGTAGTATCAGTGCACCACTGGCAGGACAGTGATGGAGTGTATGATTGTGCAAGTGTTTCTTCTTCTTTGGGTCAACCTTCCTTGGTGGGAGATGGCTGGTGTATTAAAGAAGAAAAAAACATTTTTAGAATACAGCAGTATTTGCAACAATCATTTTATTGTATTCAAAGTGTAAAAAAAAAGTTTCTCACTGCTATAAACGATAAAGTTCATTAAATATACTGTAATTATGTATTTATCTAGGTGGTTAGATAAACAAGTGTTAGTCTAAGTGGTCTCTTAAGGCCAGCAGGCAACCATGGAAAATGGCTTCAATTATAAACTGTGAGATCAGCCTTACCACACTAATTTTCATTAATATAAAAATTGCAACAATAAGTGTAGGTTTTACAATTTGTTTTACAGTGTGGGGCGGCTTATTGCATTTGTATCTCAGTAGATGATATCGGTGGGTGCCCTAGGGTAGGAATGGCATATGTGTATCCCACAGTTTTAGCCACTAGTGAGATATCGACATGTTATGCTGCATTGAATTACTTATTGGTTGTTAGGTCCACTTGCTGGGGGGTTTCACCCTATGTTGGATGGTTAAGTATTTTGGGCTTATAGGTGATTTTGAAGGGAGCCCTTGCAGTGTTTTGCCCTCCTCATCACTTAGGTTTTTTATGGTTTATGCTTTGTCACTTTATGATTTCCTTTTATTTTTATACCCAATTTACAATGGAATATCAGAAGGTGAAGGTGAAATAGAGAGTTGCAGATGTTTATTTGAAGTTTTTCTGATTATGCATTTAGTCACAAAATAGTATTCTTTTACTGGATTCCTAGTTTTTTTGGCATTCTGAGCTATGAACTTGTAAATGCCTCTGCTTGTTCAAAAGTTAAGAATCTTTTGTTATCCTACAGGCAGTTACTCTCCAAACAATTGACCAGTTTTACCCAGAATATACAGGATAGCTGGCAGCATCATTGATGCACATTGATTACCAACAAGTAGTTTTCATAATATCAAACTGGGTTTCTGTCTATCTTATTTTTGTATCATTGGCATTTTGGAACTGTTTTTTCATAACTGCTTTTTGGACATAACCAGCTTGCCCATGGCCATCTCATTTATTGGCACCCTGCTGTGCAGTGTGAAGTTGCAGGCCATAGTTACCATGCAGCACATCCTGATGGATTTCTGTGCTTACTCTAGAGTGCTTTTCTTTGTTTTCAGCATCTCTCTTCACACCCTGCTGTGTTTACTCTGAAAGTGTTATCTGTAATGCAGATATTCATGGCTTTTTAGCTGCTTTATCACATTGTCTTCAACTAATATATACATGACCTATCACGCCTCTTCTCTAATTTTCCTCTGTGTTTTATTCATGATTGTCTTTTCTTCTGATAACTAATATTGGTTATGCAGGTTAAGGGAATATTATTTGTATTTACAAACATTGTTTATGGAATGCAGTTTGTTCCTTTTCTATTGTATGGTAAATTATTAAATAATAAATTGTGATACTAACTAGTTTAAAAAATAGCTATTTTAATAAATTAAGGTGCTGCATCAGGCCCTACTAAGTACTGTACTGTAAATAGGGAGATGATAAATACTATACAATTCAAGGAATTGGAGCTATATTCCCATTGTATAAAATCTAATTACCTTCTATTTCTCAAGTGCTATATGTATGACCTTTATGGGCTTAGTACTTACCTATAAGTATAATAATATATAAAATATTAGCATGATTATTTATTACATACTGTATTTAGTCGTAATTGCATGTAATTTAATATTCAGTAAACTTTTCTTGACAGGATATTGTGTATGCTGTTGATTTTAACCACAAGAAAGAACGCCATTTAGGAGGCTGTGAGTTGGACAAGATCTCTCGCCCGTCTCTTCTTATTACTGATGCTTTTAATGCTTCCTACAGACAGGAGCGTAGACGTCATCGTGATGAAAAACTTGTTGGTTAGTTTCTTGTTTTTTAACCCTTTGACTGTCGCAACCCTCAATCCTGAGTGCTCTCCTGTTGTCGCAAAATTTAAAAAAAATAAATAAATTATTTTTTCTTATGAAATGATAAAGAATCGTTTCCCGATGATAAAGACACCAAAAGTTCGAAATTTGATTGAAAACTCACGGAATTACGCTCTCGCGAATTTAGTGATCTCAGCAATATATACGCATCGGCAATTTCGCCGACTTTGAGCCCTATTTTCGATAAATTCCATTGTTCCAGTTGACCAAACTCATAGATATTTCTTTAGAACTCCATTTGGTCTATCGATTGAGTACAAGAAACCACCAATTTATCGATTTCAACTACCCAATAAAGTGATCAGAAATTGGCAATTTGGCCAATTTCATGGAAAATAAAAGTTGTCAATTTCAAAATAGGGGCCAGAATAAACAATGCAGACATTCCTGGCACTAAAATAAGATGTTATCTGTTCAGTAGTCACGTCTTTAGGCCCCTCTTATATTACTTTTGGTTTCTATTTTGATTTTTTATTCACATAAAAATAGAAGATTTACCGTTATTCAGACTATTGCATTATTGTAAAAATGGTATAAATAATATCAGTGCACTTGTGAAAGAATATTAGACTCGCCAATTGATGTGTATTGGACGCGTGGCGGATTTGTTTACTCTTGAACATTTGCAAAAATCGAACATTTCTCCCACTTTGAGCTCAATTTCAAGGTCGTTTCATCATAAAACTAATCAAAATCATCTTTCTTCTGTAGTATGTTGTCCATTCTATCAAGTGAGACCATAAAAAGAGAATACAACCATAAATACTATACGAAAATACACCTCAAAGTCAGGCGTTTTAATCCAAAAAAATGGTCAGAGTTTTTTTTCTCTCATTACATACTGCGTGCTGCAGGATTTTTTTTATACTGCACACACTGACCACACAGACCCATTCTCTTATATGTGGGCCTACCAGCTTTCTCCCGTTTTATTTGAAGCCCCTAGAATTTAGGCGTATTGATATGTCCGAAACAGTGGCTCGTAAGACGTATATATACGACCGAAACAGTCAAAGGGTTAAGTTTGGTATGCCAGAGACATTTGATTGTACTTTTAATTTTAATTTTTTATTTAATTGCCAAATTAACTGTTGGTTTAGTATGTACAGTATGTATAAAAATAATTGTGCATTTATATATACTGTAGTACAATAGGTCTTCTACTTACAGTGTTTCAGCTAGCAATGTTACGCACTTAAACATTGGTGGTTACGATGATTACAGTCATTCAAATTGTTTTCAGTAAATAGTTTTTCTCAGCTCTTTTTTCACTAAGTGCAATCATATTTTGCATACAGTGGATTCCAGTTAGAGCTCAGTCAAACTGCATAAGATTGTCTTAACATTGTTGAAAAACTACACAAAAAAATTATAGCATAGGAAAATGATTGCTTGACAAGAAAAGATTACACTTCATAAA
>WNWK01034725.1:0-20271 GCA_009830355.1 Cherax destructor
AGAAATAACCTCATAGATTTTAGGTGACACAAAGTTGATGAGCAGGCTTAGTTTATCTAGATCTTCCTGAGGAAAGGCTCTCAAGAAGTTTTCGAAAGTCTTAAACCAGTGCTTCCATTCCTGAGCAGCCGTTGATACACTGGGGTCAGAGTCTAGCCTCTCAGGTTTCAGTAAACGCTCCATTTTGCTGTGTAGTCTAGCTCAGAATCGCCGCCAGGTAGCCCAGGATATTTGTGTTCAATAAATTGTTGTGATAAAAACACAGGCCTCATTTCTAGGCTTTATTGAACACAAAATCCATGGTACATGTCTGCAACAGAAGAAAATACATCTAATGACTGCTGCTGCAGGACAGGTGATGTAAGGTGCATATGTCCTCAGAAAAGCTATAGCTACTGGCGACATATTTAAGCTTACCATGTAATCTGCATCACGAATGTATTTGTGTAAGAGCGAGACCACACGCCATGCTGGGCCATCGCCGTACTGTTTGTTGTTATTGTTAGGGGCCCCCTGAGGTGGTGCCGTATTGTGTCCTGCAGCGGCTCTCCACAAGAGCGGTATCACTACACCCTTCACTCTATTAGATCATTGCTGTGCACAGCTACTAATGCTACCCCTCATGAGAGACTCTTCAACTATTCACGTCGTTCCTCTACGGGAGCCTCCATGCCCACCTGGTTATGTCACCCTGGACCCATTCTCCTGAAGAGTCACCGTAGGATGAACAAGACGGATCCTTTAGTGGAAGAGGTAGAGCTCCTACAAGCTAATCCGCATTATGCCCACATTCGCTACCAAAATGGTGAAGAGACTACTGTATCTACAAGACACTTAGCCCCAGTTGAAACCAATGTTAGTGCGGAATCTCAAGATACACCAATAGATGTTGCGAAAGATGCTTCGGTTTCTCCAGGGAAGCCTTTTCAGGCTACCCCTATTGAAATAGAGGATGCCGCTCCAGTAGATAGTCAAACCCCGCTAGAAAATACCGAACCCGGTGAAGAGGCTCAAGGGCTACGAAGGTCTGGACGTACACGTCACCCACCTAACCGTTTGGAGGATTACTGTATCTGATATTTTAGAAGGGGGAGATTGTAGTGATACCGCTCTTGTGGAGAGCCGCAGCAGGACACAATACGGCACCACCTCAAAGGGCCCCTAACAATAACAACAAACAGTACGGCGATGGCCCAGCATGGCGTGTGGTCTCGCTCTTACACAAATACATTCGTGATGCAGATTACATGGTAAGCTTAAATATGTCGCCAGTAGCTATAGCTTTTCTGAGGACATATGCACCTTACATCACCTGTCCTGCAGCAGCAGTCATTAGATGTATTTTCTTCTGTTGCAGACATGTACCATGGATTTTGTGTTCAATAAAGCCTAGAAATGAGGCCTGTGTTTTTATCACAACAGTATACCAGGTAAAGTGTACGGTGAAGTGTTCCACTCATGGTATTGTGCCTTTTTTTGTTATTTATGTACGGTAGGGTTATTATTGAAAGAATTAAAGGTAAGACAGAGTAGGATCGCAGATGAGCAATGAGGTTTTAGAGTGGGTAGGGGATGTGTAGATCAAGTGTTTACATTGAAGCATATATGTGAACAGTATTTAGATAAAGGTAGGGAAGTTTTCATTGCATTTATGGATTTAGAAAAAGAATATGATAGTGGGTAGAGGAGCAATGTGGCAGATGTTGCAAGTGTATGGAATAGGTAGTAAGTTACTGAATGCTGTAAAGAGTTTTTATGAGGATAGTGAGGCTCAGGTTAGGGTGTAGGAGAGAGGGAGATTACTTCCCAGTAAAAGTAGGTCTTAGACAGGGATGTGTGATGTCACCATGGTTGTTTAATATATTTATAGATGGGGTTGTAAAAGAAGTAAATGCTAGGGTGTTGGTGAGAGGAGTGGGATTAAATTATGGGGAATCAAGTACAAAATGGGAGTTAACACAGTTACTTTTTGCTGATGATACTGTGCTTATGCGAGATTCTAAAGAAAAGTTGCAAAGGTTAGTGGACGAGTTTGGGAGGGTGTGTAAAGGAAGAAAGTTGAAAGTGAACATAGATAAGAGTAAGGTGATGATGGTATCAAACGATTTAGATGAAGAAAAATTGGATATCACATTGGAGAGAGGGAGTATGGAAGAAGTGAATGTTTTCAGATATTTGGGAGTTGACTTGTTGAAGGATGAGGTTAAACATAGAATTGATGAAGGAAAAAAAGGTGAGTGGTGCATTGAGGTATCTGTGGAGACAAAAAACGTTATCTGTGGAGGCAAAGAAGGGAATGTACGAAAGTATAGTGGGTGTGAAGTTTGGGTTGTAAATGCTGCAGTGAGGAGGCAGCTGGAGGCAGTGGAGATGTCCTGTCTAAGGGCAATGTGTGGTGTAAATATTATGCAGAGAATTCGGAGTGTGGAAATTAGGAGGTGTGGAGTTACTAAAAGTATTAGTCAGAAGGGTTGTTGAGGTGGTTTGGTCAGTTAGAGAGAATGGATCAAAGTAGAATGACTTGGAGAGCTCTGGTGGTCTGGTGGCTAAAGCTCTCGCTTCACACGGCGAGGGCCTGGGTTCGATTCCCAGCCAGGGCAGAAACATTGGGCGTGTTTCTTTACACCTGTTGTCTATGTTCCCCATCAGTAAAATGGGTACCTGGGTGTTAGTCGACTGGTGTGAGTCGCGTCCTAGGACACTGACCTAATCTGCCCGAAATGCTCAGCATAACAAGGGACTTTCTATATAGTAGTATGTCACTGATGTCAGCTAGGCCTGTATACCATGTACATGTACTTGTAGTAAATAAAGATATTATATTATTATTATTATTATTATTATTATTATTATTATTATTATTATTATATAAATCTGTAGGGGAAGGAATGGTCGTCCTCAAAATGGTTGGAGGAAGGGGGTAAATAAGGTTTTGTGGGCAAGGGGCATGGACTTCCAGCAAGCGTGTGTGAGTGCGTTAGATAGGAGTGAATGGAGACAAATGGTTTTTGGGACCTGACGAGCTGTTGGAGTGTGAAGGGATTCAGGGAAACCGGTTATTATAGATTTAGCCGGACTTGAGTCCTGGAAATAGGAAGTACAATGCCTGCACTTTAAAGGAGGGGTCTGGGATAGTGACAGTTTGGAGGGACTATTCTAAACTGTAGTATCTGAGCACCTCTGCAAAGACAGTGATTATGTATGAGTGAGGTGAAAGTGTTGAATGATGATGAAAGTATTTTCTTTTTGGAGATTTTCTTTCTTTTTTGGGTTACCCTGCCTCGGTGAGAGACGGCCGACTTGTTGAAAAAAAAAATTAAAGCTACCCAATTTGAATTCATTATTTCTATATTTTCGTGATTGGTTATCAGTATTTTATTTATATCTATTTATGCCTGTCTTCCACTTGTATACTTTGATCATGTCTCTCCTCATTGTATGTTTTAAAGAGTAAAGGTTCAGGTCTCTCAAATCTATTTTCCTATGAAAGATTTCTTATACAGTGGATCAATATTATCATCCTGCTCTGTTGTATGGAGACCAAAACTGACCAGCATAATCTCAGTGAGGCCTTACTAAAGAGGTATACAGCTCTAGTACAACCTTTGGGCACTGGTTATGCTTCTTGATATAAATCCTAGCAATCTGTTAGCCTTATTACATACATTAAGGTACTTCTGTCGCGCCTTGAGATTTCTGCTTATGATTTCCACGTTCTTTTTACATTGAAGGTAAATGGTATAAAATGTCAATACTGTGTAAAAAAAAAAAAAAGATATGCAGTATAATGTGATCATTTACTGACAACGTTTTGCTTAAACAGTGGGCTTCATTAAGTCACAAACAGATCTATAATTATATAGATGAGTAAGACACCTGTGCAACAGTTTAAAATCTTTATATCGAGGATATAGAGATAGAGCAGTGGGGATATTGAGAAGCTTACACAATATGTTTCTCTATATCCCCACTGCTTCTGTTGTTTCCTTTGTATTCCACTGAAGAAGCCTATTGTGTAGGCAAAACGTTTCAACAATAAAGATACCAAACTGTTGCTCATGTGTCTTGCTCATCCACAAAAAGATCCATTTATAACTTGATAAAACCCTGTGTATGGGCAAAATGTTACCAATAAAGGACTGCATTATATTGCATTTGAATTTTTTTTCATATTCTGTATGATCAAATTCCATATTATTCGCTTTATTGGTGCAGTCCATTTCTGTGTTGTCATCAAATTTACTCGTGTCGCTATTGATTCTCTCGTCAACATCGTTTATGTAAATTATGAACAGTAAGGGGGTCTAAAACTGATCCTTGTGGAATGCCACGTCTGACTGGTCTAGATTAGATTTGACTGGTCTGCATTCTGGTTTTAGCTCATTAATGCAAACACTCTTTCCTATTGGTCAGCCATGCCTCTATGAAAACCTTTTGTGTGGTATTTTATCAGAAGCCTTACTGAAATCCAAATAAACAACATTGTATTCTTTAACATGATCCACTGCCTCAGATGCTTTACTGAAGGTCAGTAAGTAAGTTTGTGAATCCATGTTGAGTCATTGAAGTAAGTTTACTAAGGTGGATTCTTATTGTATCGACTAACTACCTGGAGTATACCTGGAGAGGGTTTCGGGAGTCAACGCCCCCGCGGCCTAGTCTGAGACCAAGCCTTGTGGTGGATCAGGGTTTGATCAACCAGGCTGTTAACTGCTGGCTGCACAAAAAAACGATGTAAGAACCACAGCCTAGCTGATCAGGTACTGACTTTAGGTGCCTGTCCAGTTCCTTCTTGAAGACAGCCAGGGGTCTGTTGGTAATCACACTTATGTATGCTGGGAGGCAGTTGAACAGTCTTGGGGCCCCTGACACTTACTGTGTTTTCTCTTAGTGTACAGTGGCACCCCTGCTTTTCATTGGGGAAATGTTGCATCTCCTGCCGAGTCTTTTGCTTTCGTAGGGAGTTATTTTCGTGTGCAAGTTTGGTACTAATCCCTCCAGGATTTTCCAAGTGTGTATTATCATGTATTTTTCTCACCTGCATTCCAGGGAATACAATTTTTCCTAGTACTGATGACAGGCTTATTGGGTGGCAGTTTGATGGTATTAACTTATCCTCTAATTTAAAGATGTAGTTATATATTAGCTATATTCCACATCGGCACTAGATCGAGCGGAGCTTGACTGTAATGGGTAATCAAAAACATATAGTCACACAAATTAATTAAGGTGATGAGGATAACAAAAAGATTAGGTGACGAAAAATTGGATATCAGATTAGAGGGAGAGAATATAGAGGAGGTGAATGTATTCAGATATTTGGGAGTGGACATGTCAGCAGATTGGTCTATGAAGGATGAGGTGAATCATAGAATTGATGAGGGGAAAAGGGTGAGTGGGGCACTTCGGAGTCTGTGGAGTCAAAGAACTTTGTCCATGGAAGTTAAGAGGGGAATGTATGAGAGTATAGTTATACCAATACTCTTATATGGATGTGAAGCATGGGTGATGAATGTCGCAACGAGGAGAAGGATGGAGGCAGTGGAGATGTCATGTCTGAGGTCAATGTGTGGTGTGAATATAATGCAGAGAATTCGGAGTTTGGAAATTAGGAGGAGGTGCGGGATTACCAAAACTATTATCCAGAGGGCTGAGGAGGGGTTGTTGAGGTGGTTTGGACATGTAGAGAGAATGGAACGAAACAGAATGACCTCGAGAGTGTATAAATCTAGTGGAGGGAAGGCGGGGTAGGGGTCGGCCTAGGTAAGGTTGGAGGGAGGGGGTAAAAGAGGTTTTGTGTGCGAGGGGCTTGGACTTCCAGCAAGCATGCGTGTGCGTATTTGATAGGAGTGAATGGAGACAAATGGTTTTTAATACTTGACGTGCTGTTGGAGTGTGAGCAAAGTAACATTTATGAAGGGATTCAGGGAAACCGGCAGGCCGGACTTGAGTCCTGGAGATGGGAAGTACAGTGCCTGCACTCTGAAGGAGGGGTGTTAATGTTGCAGTTTTATAACTGTAGTGTAAAGCACCCCTCTAGCAAGACAGTGATGGAGTGAATGATGACGAAAGTTTTTCTTTTTCGGGCCACCCTGCCTTGGTGGGAATCGGCCGATGTGTTAATAAAAAAAAAATCTTCATAAATTTTAGTACTTTAGTAGACTACCGCCAACCTTGACTTTGATAACTCGTAAGTTCATTTGTCACACTATTCCCAGTCACTGTGCTGTGTGTTTCTGCAGCGTTATGTGACCCTTTTGAGTTTAGTGCGTAAGGCTGCATGTCACCAGTTCATCACCAATCACGAATACTTTAATTCCAAATATGGGTCTATTGGTATTAAACTCTAAGTGGATATAAACAGAGATATACACCCCTCCAGTGCACATACACTGTTATTTTCAGTGCACACACACATGAGAGACATGTTCACTAGAATATATACAATAAGTTAATGGCCGTCTTGTCTGTCATGTTATTCCTTTTCAAGCGTACGAGCCCTGCTCCCAGAAATCTGTTGAAGATTTTTCCCGAATCATATAAGTTTATATTTTAGCTCAATTACCAATCAACCTTTACTGATAGCTTCTCTCAGCCATGTTGCTCTTTATGACCCATACCAGTTTGGCGTATTTTGTGAATGTACTGAAGCAATGTATAACCCTATAGGTTTAATGCTTCCCCATAAATGAAAGTGAATGTAATAATAATACGTATAGTACTTCAGTGTTGTGGAGGTCGTAGTACGTAGCTCTTCAGAGCAAACTACAGCGGGCATTCCCTCTAGTCATCATCTCATGCCAGCATCCTGAGTGCCGCTTGTCCCTCCATGTTGCATATTTGCCTGTTTCACCCCCCTCCCTCCTCACCCCTTAAGGAGCGTACATTTATGCAGGTTTGGGCTTCTTGATCCAAAGAATTGAATCCATCCTTGCGTGAATCGAACCTGATTACCTCCCATTTCCCCAGGCGCTGAATAACCCCTTTGGAATTATCAATTCCCACCCCCCCGCACTTCCTGATTGTAATAATAATGTGTGACGTAGGTGAGGTATGGTGGGTGGATGTGCGGCCCACATGCACTACAATCAATACTTAGCTGTGGGTAGTGCAGCACCGTCACAACGTTGAGGCCTCTTCACACCACTCCACCACCTCCTCCTCCACCACACAAACATTGCACAATTGCATTCAGAGGCGGCGCCAAGGAAAGGGGGAGACTTCAGGGGCTTCAGCCCCATAAAAAATAAAAAACCCAAAGATCCCCCCAATAAAATAAAGCTGTTTCAAAACAAGCTCCTAACCCACTTCCAACAAGACAGCAACCCTATGCTTACCCCCCGTAGAGAAATTCTGGCGCCTCCCTGATTGTATGTGACCTCTCAGTTAAACCATAGACGCTACAAAGATTGTTTTAATGTGGGACACAAAAATATATAGTTATTGCGCCGTATATGCTTCATTTGATAACGTAGAAACTGTATTACTTTGTAAACCTTACCCCCGTCAAGGGCGCGCACGCTCGTGTGTATGTGCGCGCGCTCGTGTTTGTACTCACCTAGTTGTGGTTAAAAAATCCCATTAAAAATCTATAAAAATCAATATTAATTTAGAATATTTCATATTATTTTCCAAAAATACATGAAACATTAAAAAGCTCAGAAAAATGTGCTAAAATCGTATTTTATTGCATATTTCGACGTTTTAGAGTGGTTTGAGGGGTCGATACATAGCTCCTGACCCCGCCTCTTCACTGGCCGCTACTGGGTCACTCTCCCTGCGCCATGAGCTTTATCATACCTCTTCTAAAACCTATGAATGGATCCTGCCTCCACTACATCGCTTCCCAAACTATTCCACTTCCCGACCACTCTGTGACTGAAGAAATACTTCCTAACATCCCTGTGATTCATTTGAGTCTTCAACTTCCAACTGTGTCCCCTTGTTGCTGTGTCCCATCTCTGGAACATCCTGTCTCTGTCTACATTGTCAATTCCTCTCAGTATTTTATGTCGTTATCATGTGTCCCCTATCTCTCCTGTCCTCCAGTGTCGTCAGGTCGATTTCCCTTAACCTCTCCTCGTAGGACATACCCCTTAGCTCTGGGACTAGTCTTGTTGCAAACCTTTGCACTTTCTTTCTCCAAACTGGTGCTGCATACTCCAGTATGGGCCTAACGTACACAGTGTACAGGGTCCTGAACGATTCTTTATTAATATGTCGGAATGCTGTTCTTAGGTTTGCTAGGCGCCCATATGCTGCAGCAGTTATTTGGTTGATGTGCGCCTCAGGAGATGTGCCTGGTGTTATACTCACCCCAAGATCTTTTTCCTTGATTAAGGTTTGTAGTCTCTGGCCCCCTAGACTGTACTCCGTCTGCGGTCTTCTTTGCCCTTCCCCAATCTTCATGACTTTGCACTTGGTGGGGTTGAACTCCAGGAGCCAATTGCTGGACCAGGCTTGCAGCCTGTCCAGATCCCTTTGTAGTTCTGCCTGGTCCTCGTCCGATTGAATTCTTCTCATCAACTTCACATCATCTGCAAACAGGGACACTTCGGAGGCTATTCCTTCCGTCATGTCGTTCACAAATACCAGAAACAGCACTGGTCCTAGGACTGACCCCTGTGGACCCCTGTGCGCGCGCGCTTGTGTGTGTGTGTGTGTGCGCGCGCGCGCTCGTGTGTGTTAGTTAGTTAGTTACCATTTTGTCCTAGGCACATGTCAATTAGACACTAGGCCTGTTGTATATATGTGTGTGTATGTGTATGTAAGGAAACACTTCGAAATGTTTCTGCCCCACCGGGAATTGAACCCGGCCCCTCCGTGCGTCAAGCAAGAGCTTTACCCACTAGGCCACCGGGGGCTGTGTTAGTTAGTTACCATTTTGTGTGCGCGCGCTTGTGTGTGTGCGCGCGTGCTTGTGTGTGTGCACGCGCGCTCGTGTGTGTGCACGCGCGCTCGTGTGTGTGCACGCGCGCTCGTGTGTGTGCACGCGCGCTCGTGTGTGTGCACGCGCTCGTGTGTGCACGCGCGCTCGTGTGTGCACGCGCGCTCGTGTGTGCACGCGCGCTCGTGTGTGTGCACGCGCGCTCGTGTGTGTGCACGCGCGCTCGTGTGTGTGCACGCGCGCTCGTGTGTGTGCACGCGCGCTCGTGTGTGTGCACGCGCGCTCGTGTGTGTGCACGCGCGCTCGTGTGTGTGCACGCGCGCTCGTGTGTGCACGCGCGCTCGTGTGTGCACGCGCGCTCGTGTGTGCACGCGCGCTCGTGTGTGCACGCGCGCTCGTGTGTGCACGCGCGCTCGTGTGTGCACGCGCGCTCGTGTGTGTGAGCGCCCGGAGTTCATTACCTTTGTAACTTGTTCAGCTATCAAAAGTTTGAGGTCCAGTCCCTAGATCCATTATATACCTCTGTAATCCTTTGACTACCGCCCACAGGATGGGTATGGGGTGTATAATAAAGATATTAAACTAAAGTCAAGGGCGGTGCCTTGATGCAGGACAGGGGGGCAGGGGCTCATAAACCAATGAACTTGACTTATTCTTCCCTTCCTTGAAGCAAACCTGAATACCTCCCATTGCTCAGGCGCTGTGGGATTCCTTTGGATTTACCGTTGTTCCCCTCCCCCTCCCCCTCCGTAATAAATAAATTATAAATTTTACCGTAAAAAAGTTGATAGGTGTGAGACATCATTGGGGTTATGTATGTTACATAACTAGGCTAGATATATTAGTCAATCAGAAGGTAATGTATTACACCATGTTGCGTTAGTGATTCGAGTGTCCTCTGTGATGTAGGGTATAATGTATATTGTATTGTAAAATGTATACCCGTGAGATATCGAGGTGTTTTTATATAACCACTTGGTAACCTTTCCAGTCATTTGCTTTCCTTTTCCTTGGATCAGACCTGGTCATCTCCCATTTCCTAGGCGTTGTATGACCCCCTACGGCTTAGCGCTTTCCCATAAATATGGATTTACAACTATTATTCGCAGTGTGTTGCTTTGAGAATGTTTTTTCTTGTTAAACCAGATCCACCTAATTCCACCAAGGTTGGGCGCCTCCAGAAAAATAGAAACATTCGCCGTCATTCAAGCAACTCTTGCTTTACGAATGTGTAGACATCTTAATTCTACTGAGCGGGGCCAGGAGCTATGAATCGACCCTTGCAACCACAAATAGGTGAGTACAACAACATGTGTTCATCAGGGTGCAGACACCTTCCAGGCTTAGATCCGGCTAACCGATTTTCCCGAATCCTTTTGTAAATGTTATTTTCTTCCAACTTCAACATCACGTCAAATCCAAAAAGCCACACAGGCATGGACAAGACCCGTCCTGGCGAACCTACCTGGTTTAATAATTATTATTATAATCATAACTAAACCCATAAGGGTCATACAGCACTGCCTGGTTTAATAAGATACGTGAGCAAACGTTTAGTTGGAAAACGCTTCTGTTTTGGGACCTCGATTACGTCTAATATAAAGTGTGAAGAATATATATTGTCATAAAGTGAGATATTAGTGACCTAATGAAGCTGCATAGTACGCATGAGGTTTGAAATAGCATGAGGTAGTTGATGAGGTCACCTGGAGTATCAGGTATGCCCGTGTTAACCCATAACACCGGAATTGAGTGACTATTTGCATCTCAAACCTCACTCGTACTTTAAAACTTCATCAGGTCACTTAAACTTCACTTTATGGTTATATATATAAAAAAAACATTCTTGACTCTTTGTATGTGAGAAGTGATCAAGGTTCAAAGACCGATATATTTTCTAATCAATTCGTTCTAACGTTTCCTTTAAATCTGTTGATGCCGATGAAATGGATCTGCCATCCCCTTTTTTTTTAACCAAACCTAAATGTCCTGTGGCCTGGTGGCAGAAGCTCTCGCTTCACACGGTGAGGGTCCGGGTTCGATTCCCGGCGAAGGGGTGGAAACATCGGACGTGTTTCCTTACACCGGTTGTCTATGTTCACCCATCAGTAAAATGGGTACGTGGGTGTTAGTCGACTGGTGTGGGTCGCATCCTGGGACAAAACTGACCTAATTTGCCCGAAATGCTCAGCATAACAAGGGACTTTCTATATAGCAGTATGTCATTGATGTCAGCTAGGACTGTATACCTTGTACATGTACTTGTAGTAAATAAAGATATTATTATTATCAATAGTAATAAACTCTCTTACCACTCTCTTTACGTCATAATTCCACCAGTTATTCTTCTACCCACCCACACCCACCCTTCTATAATCATACACCTCTGTTTTACACACTAGCACGTCATTCTTAAATCTACCCGATACTCTTCAACCTCCTCCATCTCATTATCTGTACTCTCTCTTTATCACACCTTTCTACCAACAGTTGTTTATATCTCGTACTATCCGCCTCTTCTCTTAGTTTATTCGCTTTAGTTCTCTCTTGCCCACCAATTCCATCGTCGCAAGAATGGTAAACAATACTGATGTTGATGATTAAGACACATGTGCAATTCAATTCAATACAGAGGTTATTTGAAGGTGTTGAAACTAAGGCACGAGAAGGTAAAGTAAGCAGTCCCTTAGCCTGAAAGTTTGAAGCCGACCAGAAAAGGAATTCTCTAGTAACTGAGTGGGTTCCAAAGATTCCAAATTTTTTAACACGTTCATTAAAATTTCAGAGTTGCACTTACACAAAAGTTATGAAGTATCCTTTTTTATAATAATAATTTCATTTGCCACAAAGTACATTATACAATTAATTCAGATTAAGTTGACATTATTGGCATATTTTAGAGAAAGCCGATCTGAATTTTTTTGTTGTTGTTAAATATAAATATTACTATTTATTCAATAAAACTGGCAAATCTGGAATTATTTCAGCCAACAACAGGACGAACCATGACCTCAGGAAACCACACCAATGGTGAAAATTTGAAGCCCATCAGAAGAGTCATTCTCCAGTCATGGCACGGATTCCAACGATTCGATTTTTTAACTATTTTACTATATTGACATATTTACCCGCACATCAACAAAACTTAATAGGTACTATGCTGGCCATAAGATGCATTGGCTGTTAGATATTGAAGACGTTCAGAAGAGGTAAAATGAAATTAATTTAACGCGATTTAACGTGAATAAAAAAAATTCACACCATTTTACACATTAAATGGTCAAGTCTGCAGCTACACACTTCAGTTTCACTCTCAGTCGTCACCGAGTTAGGAAGCAATATTGTTTTATAACGTTTGAAACTACGCCACTGAGGGGTTTTGAAAGTTATCCCAGCTATTCCAGAATGCTGGGAATTTGTTTAATAATTTTGGCTACAGAGCACCTGCACATGCCAATTCTCGAAAGAATCTGGTTCCTGCTTAAAGAACACAAACATTGAAAATTCGAAGCCGATCGGATGAGGCGTTCTTGAGTTATGAGCGACAGAAAAACAAAAAAATGGACAAAAAAATGCCACTCACTTAAAGGTCCCACTTCAGGGACATGACTCTGCAGATAGGTAGGAAAGTGTGTTCCATATCATGCATACTAACATAATACTGCACTAGTTTGGCTTATATTTATTTAAGCACACACAAGCAATAGCTACGTCTTGGTCTTTTAAAAGTATTTTAAATACTGCTGCATGGGTAATATCATTATTTGTTGAAGACAAACACGACACACTTAACCGTACAAGATACAAAGAAAAGGTAATTGCAATGGAAACAATGTCACTTGGTTTTGTTAGGTTATTCGAGGTTCACTTCTCATAATGCATCACAACTATGTTTAGTTTAATATCTTTATTATGCACCCCATACCCATCCTGTGGGCGGTAGTCAAAAGATTACAGAGGTACATAATTGGACCCCAAAGTTTTGATAGCTGAACAAGTTTTTTTTTTTTTTTACATTTTATTAGGCTTTTCGGTACATGTAATACAAATACAAACACAAAACAATCAAAAGGTGTATAAACACAAATAACATCAACAGTGAATAAATCTAGCCAACATCAATGGAGATAAACTCTATGTCACAAATAACAGCCCAATACGAACTGCATGCAAAGTATTAAAATTAACATACAACTAAAGGTAAATCCAGTGCCGAGACCCGACACCGATATAAATTCCTAGGAAGAACTTTACCAAAAACAGATATGAACCATCCTTACAAAGCATTAAGGACTTGCATCCTACATATGACACAAATAGCTCCCAATAAGGGACCCCCCCCCTCCCCACCAACCTAACAATATGCATTTAGCCTTATAATCTGTAAGCTCTATGTACATGAGGTTACTTTTAACAAAACGTATCCTGATAAATTCACACCAATGCTCTCTAGTTTTTGCTTTCATAGCCACAAGAAACCCCTATACTCACAATGATGCAAAATCAATACCATCACAATTAACAACTATTACTTTTAATTTTAAATGATGCAGTAATACTAACAACACTTATAGGTGTGTAAATTCATGACCTCCAACAACATGTATGGTGCGTACCTGTTGCCCTATCAGATTACCATCAACATGCCACAGAGTATTTCAAAGTGTAATTACAAATATAAGCTCCTGCCCCAAAATATGTGACCAACGTATTATTCAAAAACTGTAAACATTGAATACCTAACTACAATGGAACAATGGTAAATTTGAATATACATACAATGGACTGTCACCTCCCCCCGTTCATGCCTTGTCTTAAACAATATTATATTAACCAACCCCGACTTTATATCAAGGTGCAACATGAGCTCAATCATGACCTTTCCATTACCTGGAGTTTACCTGGAGAGAATTCCAGAGGTCAACGCCCCCGCGGCCCGGTCTGTGACCAGGCCTCATGTTGGACCAGAGCCTGATCAACCAGGCTGTTACTGCTGGCCGCACGCAGTCCAACGTAGGAACCACAGCCTGGCTGGTCAGATACCGACTTTAGGTGCCTGTCCAGTGCCTGCTTGAAGACAGCCAGGGGTTTGTTGGTAATCCCCCTGATGTATGCTGGAAGGCAGTTGAACAATCTTGGGCCCCTGACACTTATTGTGTTGTCCCTCAACGTGCTAGTGGCACCCCTGCTCTTCATTGGGGGGATGTTACATCGCCTGCCGAGTCTTTTGCTTTCGTAGGGAGTGATTTTCGTGTGCAAGTTTGGTACTAATCCCTCGAGAATTTTCCATGTGTATATAATAATGTATCTCTCCCGCCTGCATTCTAGAGAGTACAGGTTTAGGAACTTCAAGTGTTCCCAGTAGTTGAGGTGGTTTATCGCACTTATGCATGCGGTGAAGGTTCTCTGCACATTTTCAAGGTCAGCAATTTCACCCGCCTTGAAAGGTGCAGTTAGTGTGCAGCAATATTCCAGCCTAGATAGAACAAGCGATCTGTAAAGTGTCAACATGGGCTTGGCATCCCTGGTTTTGAAGGTTCTCATTATCCATCCTGTCATTTTTCGAGCAGATGCAATTGCTACTTTGTTATGGTCCTTGAAGGTGAGATCCTCTGACCTGATCACTCCCAGGTCTTTGACATTAGTTTTTCGCTCTATTGTGTGGTTGGAATTAGTTTTGTACTCCGATGAGATTTTAATTTCTTCACGTTTTCCGTATCTGAGTAATTGAAATTTCTCATCATCGAACTTCATATTGTTTTCTGCAGCCCATTTAAAGATTTGGTTTATGTCTGCTTGGAGTCTTGCAGTGTCTTCAACGGTGGACACTGTCATACAGATTCGGGTGTCAGCTGCAAAGGAAGACACAGCACTGTGGCTTATATCCCTGTCAATGTCTGATATGAGGATGAGGAATAGGATGGGAGCAAGTACTGTGCCTTGTGGAACAGAGCTTTTCACAGTAGCTGCCTCAAACTTTACTTTGTTGACTACTACTCTTTGTGTTCTACATGTTAGGAAATTATAGATCCATCTACCAACTTTTCCTGTTATTCCTTTATCACGCATTTTGTGTGCTATTACACCATGGTCACACTTGTCAAAGGCTTTGCAAAATCTGTGTATATAACATCTGCATTCTGTTTATCTTCTAGAGCATCCAGGACCTTGTCGTAGTGGTCCAGTAGTTGGGACAGACAGGAGCGGCCTGCTCTAAACCCATGCTGTACTGGGTTGTGCAATTGATGAGTATCAAGATGGGTGGCGATCTTGCTTCTTAGAACCCTTTCAAAGATTTTTATGATATGGGACGTTAGCGCAATTGGTCTGTAGTTCTTTGCTATTGCTTTACTGCCCCCTTTGTGGAGCGGGGCTATGTCTGTTGTTTTTAGTAGCTGCGGGACAATCCCAGTGTCCATGCTCCCTCTCCATAGGATGTTAAAAGCATGTGATAGGGGCTTCTTGCAGTTCTTGATGAACACGGAGTTCCATGAGTCTGGGCCTGGAGCGGAGTGCATGGGCATGTCATTTATTGCCTTTTCAAAGTCATTTGGCGTCGTGGTGATGTCAGAAAGGCATGCGTCTGTCAAGTTCTGTGGCACTCTCATAAAAAAATCATTTAGGTTTTCGATTTTCAGTCTGGTTAGTGGCTCGCTAAAAACTGAGTCATACTGGGATTTAAGTAACTCACTCATTTCCTTGCTGTCATCTGTGTAGGACCCATCCCGTTTAAGTAGGGGCCCAATACTGGTTGTTGTTCTCGACTTTGATTTTGCATAGGAAAAGAAATACTTAGGGTTTCTTTCAATTTCATTTATGGCTTTTAGTTCTTCCCGTGTCTCTTGATTCCTGTAAGATTCCTTTAGTTTTAATCGATGTTTGGTATTTCTCTGACTAGTGTCTCCCTACGTATTTCAGAGATATTGGCCTCCTGTAGCCGCTCCGTTATTCTTTGCCTTCGCCTGTATAGGGAGTGCCTCTCTCTTTCTAGTTTGCATCTTCTCCTCCTTTTCCTTAAGGGAATTTGCCTTGAGCAAACCTCAAGTACCACAGAGTTAATTTGTTCTAAACATAGGTTGGGATCCGTGATGCTTAGGCAATCTTCCCAGTTTATATCATTTAGGACTATCATTGGCCTATGCACCGAAATTCACGGTAACCGCAACACATGTTTCAGTTACCTTGACCATCTACTGGTTGATACAAACCAACCCCAACACATTCACACCAGTTACAACCCAAACACACTCCCCCTCCCCCCCCGGCTTCAGAGGACCAGCCAAACCCATGTACAACCCCTGACACCCCCCCCATTTCAACTTGACCAACATCCATTCCACTCATTCATACAACTCATCCACTACCCAAAAACCCTAACGTCACTTGTCACATCAAAGAAAGTCTACCGTCACCCAAAGTGATTAATACCCCCACCCTCCCCCCCCGGTTCTCCAATCACACGTCCCTATCTCCTATAAACAAACAACTTTCCCTATCCCCTAGACCCCAACCCCACAGGTCAAGCCCACTCAAACCCCTCCAATCCTCTCAATAGCTCCTTGACAGTTAATGATCTGTAATCCTCCGAAAATGCAGAACCCCAACCCTTCCCATATAACAAACGGTTCTGACACTTGGGTCGATATATATGAGCCGCCACCGCCTTTATTCTTTCCCGGATGCCCACCTCTCTCAATTTCCAAGACACACAAACAAAATCCACCATGCAGTACATTAAACCCTTTTTGTCCCTATGACACACACCTCCCAAATCCAAGAAAATTGCCCTTAACAAAGGTACTCCCCCTCCCCCCAATTTCCTCAAAACCCATCCCATCCACCACCTTACCCCTTCCAATGCCTCACAAAAGTATATGGCATGCAATACGGTCTCCGGCATGCCACACCTCTGGCAACCCCCATCTTTCACATACCCCATTCGAAATAAAATCTCCCTTGCTGCAACCGCCCCATGTAGAAACCTATACATCAGCTCATGATCCCTTCCTGATAAACGCAATTCCCGAAACCCCCCAAATTCCTTTCCAGTTATAAACTGGATATATCGCCTCTCCCTCCATCACCCCCACCCCACCTCCTAACTTCATAAGCACAGCAACTTTTAAATTTTATGACCATCATATGTCTACCATTAGCCCAGATGAACTTGAATACTTTACGCTCCAGCCCTTCCACGTCCCACCTCAATAAAGGATAAATATTAGCTACAAACCAAACCCTACTGTAAATCATCGTATTTACCGCTATTACCCTCTGCTTCAACGTGAGCTCACCCGCACACCAACCATTTATACGCTCCATTGCCCGTTGCATCACGTTCCTCGAATTCACCTCTCTCGTCAAGTCCTGATTCCCCGTGAACACTATTCCACATATTTTCACCTTGTCCATCACATTCCATCCATGTCTCCTACCCAACCCCCTACCCACCCAATTACCCACCTCCAACAGCAGTGATTTTGCCCCGTTCACCTTCATTCCCGTTCCCTTACAAAATGTGCCTATACTGTTCCCCACATGCACCAGCCCCTTCTCCTGCCATACCAGCACCGAAGTGTCGTCTACATACCCCACAATGTTCATGATCCCCTCACCACCACCCCCCTTCCCCCAACAATCTGTAAAACGGATCCTGAACACATGCGAACAGAATTTTCGACAGAGGACATCCCTGCGGCAAACCCTATTCCATCTGCACCTCCCCACCCAATCTACCATTGACTTGTACCCTCACACATGCCCCTTCATATAAAGCTCTAATCCAACTCATCACTTCCGCACCGAACCCCTGCCGCTCCATGATTCCATACATGCTCTCACGCTCTACACTATCATACGCCCCCTGCCAATCTAATGCTAGTACCCCTCCCCCTTCCACACTTTCAATGAAATCCTTAAAGTACTCATGTCCCGCCACCACTCCCCTAACTGGAATCCTCCCCTGTCCTACCTCAATCACCCTCCCCAACACCCTTTTTAATCTGTTACCTAGAATCTTTGCAAATATTTTATAATCAGAATTCATTAGAACCAAAGGTCTGTAATTCCCCAAAGTATCTCCTACCTTCCCCTTCCATACTAGAACCACCACTCCCAATCCCATATCCCTTCCCATCACCCCGGCCTCTTTCATCCCATTCATCACACCAACCAAACAGTCCCTCATGACATTCCAATTTTCCTTATAAAACTCGTTCACTATACCATCTATTCCAGGGGCCTTTCCTCTACTTAACCCATCCACCGCCTCCCACACCTCCCGTTCACTAATCAACCCCTCCAACTCCTTCCGCCAACTTTGTCCCAACCTCTCCACGATTCTCCCTAATATTAAATCCTTGTCCACCCCACTCACCCCCTTGCGACACATATGCTTGGCAAACCACTTATCCACATACACGTTCATACCCTCTGTGGTACAAATCCGCATTCCTTCCTCATAATTCTCAAATCCTTCATCCATCTCCAAGAACTCCACTGTCATCCTTTCCTTACACTTCCTGCACTTACCCAATACATATTTGGAGGGTTTATCCCCCCACAACACGTCATCCAAGCCTTCTTTCATCCTACATGCCTTGAAATTCTCATTCTGCAGCGACCACAACCTGTCCTTCAGTTAGTCTGTGTCCTCCTCTTAAGTAACAGTCCGTCAATAATCCCTCCAAGTAGTTTTGCATACCATAACACCATCCATAGGTAGTAGGTTGGTAGACAGCAACCACCCAGGGATGTACTACCGTCCTGCCAGGTGACTGTGAAACAGAAACCTGAAACTGTTTTACATGATGGTAGGATTGCTGGTGTCTTTTTTCTGTCTCATAAACACGCTGGATAACAGGTATATCTAGCTACTTCTACTTACACTTTGGGTCACACTACACTGGCATACACATGCATATATATACATACACACATCTAGGTTTTTCTTCTTTTTCTTAATAGCTCTTGTTCTTTTTATATTCTCTATTGTCCATGGGGAAGTGGAAAAGAATCTTTCCTCCGTAAGCCATGCGTGTCGTATGAGGCGACTAAAATGCCGGGAGCAATGGGCTAGTAACCCCTTCTCCTGTACAAATCTACTAAAAAAGAGAAGAAGAAAAACTTTATAAAACTGGGTTGTCTGAATGTGCGTGGATGTAGTGCGGATGATGAGATGATTGCCGATGTTATGAATGAAAAGAAGTTGGATGTCCTGGCCCTAAGCGAAACAAAGCTGAAGGGGGTAGGCGAGTTTCAGTGGGGAGAAATAAATGGGGTTAAGTCAGGAGTATCTGAGAGAGTTAGAGCTAAGGAAGGGGTAGCAATAATGTTGAAGGATCAGTTATGGAAGGAAAAGAGGGAATATGAATGTGTAAATTCAAGGATTATGTGGATTAAAATAAGGGTCGGATGCGAAAAGTGGGTCATAATAAGCGTGTATGCACCTGGAGAAGAGAGGAGTGTAGAGGAGAGAGAGAGATTTTGGGAGATGTTAAGCGAATGTATAATAACTTTTGAACCAAATGAGAGAGTAATTGTGGTAGGGGACCTAAATGCTAAAGTGGGAGAAACATGCAGAGAGGGTGTAGTAGGTAAGTTTGGGGTGCCAGGTGTAAATGATAATGGGAGCCCTTTGATTGAACTTTGTATAGAAAGGGGTTTAGTTATAGGTAATCCATATTTTAAGAAAAAGAGGATAAATAATGACAGTAGTTTGTTGGACTATGTATTGGTAGATAAAAGACTGTTGAGTAGACTTCAGGATGTACATGTTTATAGAGGGGCCACAGATATATCAGATCACTTTTTAGTTATAGCTACAGTGGGAGTAAAAGGTAGATGGGATACAAGGAAAATAGAATCAGTAAGTAAGAGAGAGGTGAAGGTTTATAAACTAAAAGAGGAGGCAGTTAGGGTAAGATATAAACAACTATTGGAGGATAGATGGGCTAGTGAGAGTGTAGGCAATGGGGTCGAAGATGTATGGGGTAAATTTAAAAATGTAGTGTTAGAGTGTTCAGCAGAAGTTTGTGGTTACAGGCGAGTGGGTGCGGGAGGGAAGAGGAGCGATTGGTGGAATGATGATGTAAAGAGAGTAGTAAGGGAGAAAAAGTTAGCATATGAGAGGTTTTTACAAAGTAGAAGTGATGCAAGGAGGAAGAGTATATGGAGAGAAAAAAAGAGGTTAAAAGAGTGGTGAAGCAATGTAAAAAGAGAGCAGATGAGAGAGTGGGTGAGATGTTATCAGCAAATTTTGTTGAAAATAAGAAAAAGTTTTGGAATGAGATTAATAAGTTGAGGAAGCCTAGAGAACAAATGGATTTGACAGTTAAAAATAGGAGAGGAGAGTTATTAAATGGAGAGTTAAGGTATCGGTGTTG
>WNWK01034726.1:0-20270 GCA_009830355.1 Cherax destructor
ATGCCACAAACACCTATTTACCCTTATCTAAATATTTTCACGTATATGCAGGACTGCAGCAATGGTTTCAATTTGGGAAAAAGTTCAGATTCAGGAAGGATATGGGGAAAGCATTGGTTTGGTAATAGAGTTGTGGATGAGGGGAACAAACCCCCGGTATCATAGATCTAAGACGTTGTGTATTTTTAAAAAATAGGTTAGATAAATACATGGGGGGGGTGTGGGTGGGTGTGATTTGGGACCTGACTCTTGTGCTACTAGGTCAGATGCCGACAATTTTTTAAGTAATATATCCTGACCTAGCTGGGTCGGGCTTTGGGTTGACCCCGTTGGAGTTGGATCTGCCTCGCATGGGCCAGTGGGCCCTCTGCAGTGTTCTTCTTTCTTATGTTCTTAGCCCCGTCAATCCCTAGGTCCCTTACCCTCTTCCATACATTTATTAAAAAAAAACATTAACTACTTCATATCTCCACCTGCCTTTAACATTTTTTCCTATCCCAGCTGCTTTACCCCTTTCATTCTACTCACTCCCTTTACAAATTCCCCCACCCCACAACTGGTTCTTCCTCACCCCTATAAGATGTTATTCCCCCTTTGCCCTATACACAAAATCAAAGCTTCCCTATCTTCATCAACTTTTAACAACCTAAAAATATTCCGTCCATCTTCCCGATACCTCTAACTCTCCATTTAATATCTTAATCTCCCCCCAAAACTTTTCTTATTTTCAAAAAAATTTGTTGATAACATTTCCCCCCACCCTCTCATTTAATACATTTAAGTTAAGATGAAGACAGTCCCGCATATGTATCGACCCTCGAGGTGAGACTGAATGAGACGGCACGTAAACAGACATTCGGCAGCAGCTGTTCAATCCTAACTCAGGTGAAAAAAACTTAATGATTAGGGAAAATGATAAACTCCAAACACTGGGCGATTATTAAACATGGAGGCGTGAGTGGTTGACGATTTAGTGGCGTTGCGGGGCGTTTGTGGTAGTAGGTGGACAGGGGGAGTTGTGGTTTGTGGTAGAAGTGGACGGAGGTGGCAGTTGTGGTTGTGGTGGTAGAAGTGGACGGAGGTGGCAGTTGTGGTTGTGGTGGTGAAGTGGACGGAGGTGGCAGTTTGGGTTTTTGGTAGTAGAAATGGACGGAGGTGGCAGTTTGGTTGTGGTGGTAGAAATGGATGGAGGTGACAGTTTGGTTGTGGTAGTAGAAGTGGGCGGAGGTGGAGTTGTGGGTTTTGGTGGTAAAATGGACGGAAGTGGCAATTGAGGTTGTGGTAGTAGAAGTGGACGGAGGTGGCAGTTGTGGTTGTTTGGTAGAAGTGGACGGAGGTGGCAGTTGTGGTTGTTGTGGTAGAAGTGGACGGAGGTGGCAGTTGTGGTTGTGGTGGTAGAAGTGGACGGGGTGGCAGTTGTGGTTTTGGTGGTAGACGTGGACGGAGGTGGCAGTTTAGGTTGTGGTAGTAGAAGTGGACGGAGGTGGCAGTTGTGGTTGTTGTGGTAGAAGTGGACGGAGGTGGCAGTTGGGTTGGGTGGTGAAGTGGACGGAGGTGGCAGTTGTGGTTGTGGTGGTAGAAGTGGACGGGGGGTGGCAGTTGTGGTTGTGGTGGTAGGGGGGGGGGTGGAGGGGGGGGAGGTGGCGGGGGTTTTGTGTTTTTGTGGTAGAGGGACGGAGGTGCACTGGGTTGTGGTGGTAGAAGTGGAGGTGCAGTTGGGTTGTGGTGGTAGAAGTGGACGGGGTGCAGTTGTGGTTGTGGTGGTAGAAGTGGAGGAGGTGACAGTTGTGGTTGTGGTGGTAGAAGTGGAGGTGACAGTTGTGGTTGTGGTGTAGAAGTGGACGGAGGTGGCAGTTGTGGTTGTGGTAGTAGAAGTGGACCGGAGGTGGCAGTTGTGGTTGTGGTGGTAGAAGTGGACGGAGGTGACAGTTGGTTGTGGTTGTGGTGGTGTACCAGTAGTAGTTGTGACTGTTAATGACGGGATTGTTGCCCAAGTGTTTGCAGGGGTTTAGTGGTGGTAATCGCATATAATGAAGAGATCCATGCACTTATCATATCTAGCTACTATACATTGTTCTGTCACATACTGCCTTAAAATAAAAACATTTCCGGACAACCTCAAGAAACTTTTGGGCTCTAGAACCCCCAACTTAGAAACTTCTCTGAAAATTTAAAATTTTTGGTTTTTTGAAGCGCTAATGGTTGTGGCCTAGTCTTCCTGGGCTTTTTTTCTTTGCGGTTACAAAACAGTAAACCCCATCAGATAAATTATTTTTTCCTTACATTTTAATATTTATTTTCAAGCAGTATTTTATGTTTTCTCAACATACCCATATGAAATCTGTATTTATTGCTAAATCCCATGCTGATTAAAATACACTGTGTTTTTTATGTTCAACCTATCATATGCTGCCCCCCAGTCTAATGCTAGCACACCCCCACCCATTCTACCTCGATAATTCCCTTATCCTTGCATACCCCTGATACATACTGCGACCCGGTAACCCATCTGTCCCCTTCGCTGTCCTCTGCCAATCACCCCCTCAACCCGGGTTCCAAAATTTTCGCAAACACCTTATAGTCCGCCCCATGGCCAAAGGTGTAATCCCGGGTCGTATCCCCAACCTCCCCTTTTTTTTACCAACACCACGACCCCTTTCTTTGCTTTTTCCCCCTACCCCCCATCCTTCATTCCTTCCCCATTTTCCCAAACAATCTTTCTCACCCCGAATGGGTCGATAAAAATCATTGGGTATGCCGTCATGCCAGGCGTTTTCCCCCTTTTTCATCCCATTCACCCTCCCACACTTCCTCCTCAATCTCACCTTCCCTTCCCTCCCTGTCGTCCTTCCCCAACACCCCACTATACCCCCCACTAAAAACTGTTCCTCCTTTCCCCCACACCCCAACCCCTGCATATAATGCTCAAACCATTTTTCCCAATATACTTACCTTCAGTAGAATTTAGCTTCTGTCCCTTTCATTTTCCCCCCATGTCCTCCCCCCCCTTTCCCTGCACTTTACAGTCATCCCCCGTCGTCGTCTTCGATATCCCCAAAACACATGCTGAAGGCCTATCACCCCACAACACATCATCCATCCTGCCGCAAACGAAACGCATCAAACCCTCATTCTGAATTTGCCTCAGTTTTCCTGCAAACCACGTATCTCGTTAAGTGTATAAGGCTCTCCTTCATAACACTTTCTATTTTGGGGCCCATACCTCCAGCTGTTGTTTCCCTTCCCAGCTCTTATAAAATCCCTTACCCCCGGTTTCACTCTTCTTCCCACCACCCAACTATGTCTCAACTTTCCTTCCTTCTTGCCACAACCCTGCCCCCCATTCTGAAAACTCACTTTCCCCTCCCCCTCAAACAATTTTACATTTTTTTCCCAATAGCCCCCAAACCATCGAACAGCCCCCTCCCAACTAAATCCACTAAAACACCCCAGTGATCCGAAAAACCAATCTATGGTCGGCACCTCCCACTCCACCCGTCCACTCAAAAAACCCAGTCCAAATCCCTGTATAACCCTTCTAAAGGGTTGCTCCACCCTCCACCCCCCCCCCAGCCTCATCCACCAAACCCGCACTACCCAAGACATCCCTCAACGCTCCCAACACACAACTGGCACCTCTAGGCTCAACGCCCCTCTTCCAGATCATGCTATTCCAATCGCCGTAAACAATCGTTATTTCCCGGCAATCCTCTCAACAATACCCAAAAAATCCCAAAAAACTGTACTTTCACCTTTCTATTGTTATCCGTGGTATACACTCCATGAAGCATACCCTGACCCCACCCTTTTCCCCCGTCTACTCTCACTATTCGTCCCACCCCCACTCCTCCCATGCTAGCAGTTTAAAAGGGTTTGTCCCCCCTTATTACTACAGCAACCCCCCCCCTTTTAATTTTCCCCAAATGACCCCACAAAAGCACAATCCCCGTTCAACTTCAAGTCCCATCCATACCTAGGGTTTATGTTCCGAAAAACTCACTTGTAGTCAAAATGTCTAAAAGTTGTTTTCCCCCCTTTGCTTGATCTGGGCCATCATGCAATTCATGTTAAAGGTTATAATACAAACAAATGAGAGGATTTTCCATTTGACCTTGATGAAAGCAGGAGGGCCCCCTTTCCCAGAGCCAACCCTTACTGACACTCTTTTCCCCCTGGGACCCTTTCGTCCCTGCACCCCACTCTTTCCTCGCCGTGCCACTTCCACCCATGCCTTCTTTCAGGTACGTTTACCTGGCATGAGGACGTCATCACTGTCGGGCGTCCCCCCTAATCTCTTGGAGACTCCCCCCCCACTTCCATTCCCACCTCATTCTCACTCGTATACTACTGCCTGAACTTCCCCATACACCAAACCATTGATTACCAGGCTGTCATGCACCACACCCCCTCCCCTTCAAAAACCTCCATTTTCACCATCCTGCTCTCCTTCACCCTGTTTAAGGGGCTATCAACGACTCCCGCTAACATCACTTGTGTGGGGCTCCCAAAAAAATCCCAAAATGTCTTGCTGACTCCCAGGCTCTCCAGCCTCCGTTGCATGTGTCACGTCGGGATGGTCGACATAACTCCTCCTCACGCTCAACAATGTCACTCCACTTCTTTGGGTGTTCCCCCTTTTCTTCCCTGACAGCCCACCCCTGTGTTGGCATGTCAGATGTCCTTTCCCCCAAATCCATCCCCCTTGAGGTCCTCCGTTCACAGGCCACTTAAACATGCTCATAAGAGCCACATTAGCGACATGTCCTGCATTCCCCTATGTGTTACGTACCCGCGAGAAACCGGGATCACAATGTTACGACGGTATTGGCCTTGAATCTTAATTTTGAGGGAAAAGGATCTTTCAGGCAGCCCCTGAAGGCCCGGCTGGCCACCCCAAACAGTGGCAGAATGTACCCCCCTTATCCTTGAAGATGTGTACGATGTCCACATCATGCTCCTCGAAGGGACTTTTTTCACTCCCCCAGGTGTAAGATAAAAAGTCTGTCTTTTTTATTACCAGCTTAACTCGCAATACCTGACCCTGGTACTTGTCTACCCTGCTGTAAACACTCGTAGTTCCCAACTTCAAAAAGATTCTGGGGCCCCATTCAAGGCTCCCATATAGGCCCCTCGTTGTCGATGCAATGTGTCTTAAAAATTTTCCCGGGGAGCATGACAGCGCAGATTATATCCCCCCCAAACAATCTCAATACCCCGTCAGCCGGCAGCCGCCATTTTGGGAAAATATAACATTTCCCGAGGTCACCATCAGGAGCAGGTTGCAGATCCGACCAGTATGACCCTGGTTGGTGAGTGTGTGTGTTTTCAAGTTAGAAAAAAAACCGCTTCATGACAAGTGAGGGATGAAACAGAATGGCTCTACCGACTGAGAAAGTTGCCTTCTGATGGTATTTCACCAATACCAACACCATTTTCAATTTATTTGGCTCAAAGTTGAGCTAGGGTAAAAGTTCTAAGTAAAACCTCCAATAAAACTTGAGTTTACTCTGATGGGGTAAACGGCGTTAAGAGGCGAAGATCAGCAAAAAACAGAAAATCCTGAACTGCAGAGTAGCAAAAAGAACTATCCATTTTAACTCCACGTTGGCTTTACTGAAAAGCTGCTGGATGACTAACGGGGGTTTGTGAAAAAACGACAGTGAAATTGCCTTTGAACGAGTAATGTATAATAATAATAGTATTATTTAATAATAATAATAATAATAAATCAAAGAAATGGGGATGAAAATGATGAGGAAAGAAGGGGAAGGGGAAATTTCCCTAAATTCCCTTGAGTGTGTTTATAGCTGAGCCATGAAGCCAAAGTTTAGTGAGGTAATGTAGAGTTTTCGAACTGCAATGAGTTGAATATAACAATATGTTTTGCCACATAAATACAAGGGAGGGGTTTGGAGAGGACTTCCATAATGTTCTCATGAGTATGAGGACTGTGATTTTGTACAAAATACTGTTGTGAAATGTTATGCATTGTAACCAGTAATGAATTAGTAAATGTTTCGAGAGTTATCGACGTTCCCGGGTAAACCAATCGTAAACTAGTACAGAACAAAAGATGGTTTCTGTACGCTAGTGCTGAGCTGGGGGGGAAGGCGGCGGCAAAAATTTTAACAATTTGTTTCTTTAGTTGTCATACAGAACTTTATTGCTAATACGACTTGAGATACGAAATTATTTGGAAAAAAAAAACCACTCATCAGTCAAGACAATCTAAATGTAGTAAGTATTTTTCCCCTGGTTTTCATTCTGTGTCTCACCCCTAAACCGACGGAATGTGAATCATATGCACAGATTATTGTATTTAATGATGTAACTAAGCCAGATGATAATCCGCTTCCAAACATAGATGATGTCAATTTTTCGTGGGTCAGGGAAGTATGAATCTAGCCTGCCCTCTTGAAGAGCACTATTAGGTCTTTTTGGCACATTCTGGAACACAATTCACAGTCTTCATCACATGGAGATTTTACAATTATTATGTCACAGGCGATGACCTTTCAGTGACTAATAACACAGATTACAAATGGGTTGAATAATATGTAATGATCTGATGACTTCATCATAATCAGAGATATGGGAACCAGCATTTTTGACTGGAAGCTTTAGGCAGGCGAATGAAATTTTCCTGCCATGTTATTGGAAAATGGGTGACCTTCCAAAGCTTAACGAGGCCAAAAATATAAGATATTCCTATGACCGAAAAACTGTGATGATTTTTTGACCAAGGGAAATTTTTTAAAAATTTTTGCCCCAATTTTTTTATGTTGCTCATCCTTTAACTTTACTAATAAGCTAAAAGGGTAAATTTGTTGGGATGACACCTGCCAAAAGACTTTTTTAAACATTTGAAATACGTATTAATAAAAATTTTTTCCCCTATGGTTCCAAAACCGAGTCCAAATTTAAATGAATCGTTAAATTTTGCAAGTGGTCGCTCATGGGGTGGATATTGATGCTGTGCTACTTTAGAAATCAGCAAAAATTTTTGCATTATGTATGTTTATATTCTGCATAGCTGAGACGCATCATAAAAAGTTTATCACCTCTGAAAAGGGATGATTTCCTTTACATTAACCATAATATTTCGAGATATATCTTTTGCCTCCATTGTTGGTCTATTCAGACAACAGCCCACTGTGGGAAAAAAACACAGATACATTTCGTGGTAGGCGCTGCCCTTCAGGCAGACACACTATCGCGGTTTTTTGAAAAAGTTTGGAAATTCATTTTTAAACACCTTGTTTTTGGGCATATGTTATTATGTAAAACACTGAAGCTGAAGCAAAGCGATGGATATGGCCATTATGTTACTAATTATAGAAAATTAACACACTAACCCAAAATTTATATGCATTTAACTCTGTAACACTATTTTATGGAAAGTGAGCAGTATGGGCCCTTAACTACCTCGCTCTGGATTACTGCTAGTGAGGATTCCACGAACATTTTTTATGGGAATTGTCACAGACAACTTGTCTACCAAAATTTCGCATGTAAATATGTTTTCAATGATACAGTATCTTTCACTTGTTTACTTTCTTAGAAGCACTTCTCATAAACCCCCTTTTTAGCGAGGAAGTAATCAGAAATAAATGAAGCGCCTTACACCCGCAATAACAGGGAAATAAAAGCTCACTTTCAGCTTCTGTTAGTTTTAAACATTCCCGTCACCAAAGAGTGCTTACATCGTACCGTTTATTGTACACAGGCTGTGCTTAGCGGGACTCTAAACACCGGAAAAGGATCCTCTTTCTATAATATCTAACCAACCCGTCCTGAGTAAATGTAGACACAACCGGATTGTTTTCAGTCTATCTTTAAAGTTACTGAAGATAGATTACTTAAATTATTTTGACCCTACTTTAAAATTAACACATGTTTCTTCAACGGGAAGTTGTCGTGTTGGGCTGTGGAGCTGAGGATTTCTCAAAAGATTCCTATCTAATTACCAACACCTTCACTTGTCCCGTTCATGGCATCTCGGTCTGAGCAATAATATACAAGCAGCTTGTCTGTAGACGTACTTGCAGATGTACTGAATATTGTATGTTCAAGTACCTTTCTGGCCCTTAACTTCTCTCCTCCCAAATTTTCAATTCAGTCTTGTATCTAGTATCTAGTATCTAATGACACTCAGATGCAATTTGATTAAATATCAGCACATGACCCAAATTTTATTGGATGTGTTTACATTAATTTTTTAAATTTTTGTCTGGTTACCACACATTAGACCCGGTACTCATCATTCTTTCCTCTACCAGGATAAGAATGAATTAACAAAAACATGCTCTCAATACATTTAGAAACCAGAGTGACTTTTAAAAGCAATTTGTAAAATTATGAAATTAATTGATGTATTATTTATTTCTTAGTTATAAGCTAGCCATTTGGTTTCTGTTAATACATACTTTTATGTGTTTTAGTCAAACCGACAAGCAGATTACAGGCTGCCTGGAATTATTTTACTTTTGAACAAATATTGATTAAGCTCCCCTGGCACGTGTATATGCGTGTTTTGGAGCAATAAGAAAAGGTATGCTTACTTACTGTACAATATCTGCATTTTTGCTCGTCTTCCAGTGCATCAAAGGCCAAATCAAAATAATCCAGTAGTTGTGGAAGGCAGATAATTTGCTCTTAAGCCATAATGCCATGTGATTGACAATCTTGCTTCTTAAAACACTTTCACTGATTTTGATCTGAGACATTTGCACTGTCAGTTTTTTTTTTTTTTTTTTTTTTTGCTTTACTTCTAGTTTTTCGGATGGGCTATATCAGTGGTTTGTAATAACTGTGGGAAAACTCCTCCACAGAATATTTATTGTATGAAATAAGGTTTCTTGCAGTTCTTATTGAATTTAGAGTTCCACGAGTCTGGGCCTGGGGGAGCGTGCTTGGGCATGATCCATCAATGGATTCTTCGAATTCAAGTGGCGTTAGGGTTTTGTCAGAATTGTGGATATGTTCTGAGTCTCATTCGTGAAAACTCATTTGAATCTTCAATCTTTAGAGTGATTAATGACTCACTGAACATTATGGCTTCAGTATTTTACTTATTTTTTGGGGTTTGCATCAGTGTATGCTCCATCTCCTGTAAGGTCTAGATACTACAGTAGATGTGGGTTTTGCCCCCCTTCCCCCAAAAAAATACTAATTTCAGTTATATCGCAATTGTTCCCTCTTCTCCTGTACTTTATAGTTAGAGCGTGATGTTCACTAATTCTTATCGTTCTGTCTCTGATGCCTGTGAAAAACTGTTATCAGTCGTCTTCGTCTGTAAAGGAAGAGCCCATCAACCCCTTCTCTCTCTCTCTCTATCTGTCTATCTATCTATAATCTATCTCTTTCTCTCCTTCTCTGTCTAATTTTCAGCTTTTTCATTTTTATAAGATTACAGGTCCGGAGTATACTTTGACTGCTAATGTTCTCATTATACCGATATGGGTTCACATCAAGTAAGTCATATCGTCCTCCCAGTATATTTCAGTATTTTACTACTGATTTTTTTTTCCCGCTGATGTTTGTAATGTAGAAATTGAATTTGTTCCATTCTCTCTTATGACTGATTGTGGTTCACTGTTCCAGATTAGTGTGTGTATAGCAAGTCAGAGCCACGATCAGGTTGTGATCTGAGTTCACTGTTTTCGAATCCATTATGTCTTCATTATTAGTAAATAAAAATAAATTGTATTTTCCTTTAGTCAATTCTGCTCTGATGCCTTGACAATTTATTGCAGCAGCTTAATAATTAAAATGTCTGTTCATCAGAAGTACCTCAAAGATTTTCACTGCTTGAAAAAATCTTTACCACAGTTGCTAAGTCAACAAACAATACCTTTTGTGGTTTGGTTTGACAATGATATATTTTCAATATTTGTACTTTAAAATATTGGAACTTTTATCGTGATGATATTGATATACAAATACAACAACAAATTTTTCATTTCCAATTTTAATATGCGCCTCCGTTTTGGCTTTTTTGGAGCACGTGTGGCATTGTACACCTCGTTTCCTTTTTGAACACCAAAAATTTGAATCATGACATTTTCTCTCATTTATTGACTTAAACACATATTTGGATTAAATATTTTGCAGGCTCTAGAATGGCATGATTTTTTTTTAGGAGGTTTCGGGATATACCTTAGATGATCGTTTTGAAAATTCCATTTTTTATCTCTGTATTTGTAAATACCCCAGAAAAAATTATGCTAATTTTATTTTCACTGGTTCGACTTACAGGGTATAAAATGCGATTATTTCGTTCCAAAATTTCATCTTATTCAGGTGCTACTGAATCTGTAATAAATTTGCAATAGAAATTGTAACAGATTGTGTACTAAAGCCTGAATGATGGATGCTATATTTTCTCTTGTACTTCTTTCACATAATCTACTTCTTTTAGGACAAAAAAAGGGACAATGTACAAAACCCTCCCCATCTTGTGTTTTTTGGGCCCACCCTTGTGGATCATTAGCACTCCTGCAGTGCTCCTTTTTTTGTCCCTAGATTTTAAAATTCTACTGCTGCTACTACAACTACTACTATTACTACTACGACTACTACAATACTACTTCCCTTCCTACTACTGCTTCTCTATTCTTACTACTACTCCCAACTACTACTACTACTACTTTCGTAACTGCTACTACTACTACTACCACCACCACAACTACTACTACCACAACTATTACTAATACTACTGCTACCACAACTATTACTAATATTTGCTACCACAACTGCTACTACTATTGCGTCGTTCCCTTCCCTTTCTGTCTCCTCTGCCACTACCATGCCCCCTCTTCTTACTACTACTCCCGCTATTACTACAAATTTCCCCTACCAGCATTACATCAACCACTATTTTTCCACTTCCTGCTTTCTTCCTTTATCCCGTCCCTGTCCTCCTCCCCCTATATATACTGTCTTCCTCACCTTCGTGTGTGTGACTTGTGAATGGTACAAGTCGGACCAAATGTCGTATAAACTCTCCCTATATGCTGGTTAATTGTGTATTGTATTTCTCCGCTTAAAACACGGTAGTATCTGTAGTTTCTTCTGTGTTCTGAATAACGATCTTAATAATACCCTACTCAATTTCTCCTTATTCCTGATCTGGGAAAATCATCCATCTTGTTTTATGGTTCCTGTTTTGTATCTTTTTTACCCTACCATTTCCCTTCCTTTCAACAAAACTCCTTTTTTTTTCTGATTACTCTGTTTACTTCCTAAAAATACTATCCTGAAACCTGTTAAAAGTTATATATCATTTTTTATTTGGTTATCTAGTATACCTCTTCAGAGGAATGCCATTATTAAGCATTGTACTTGTTCACACGAATTATAAAAATTATATTGTTGAGAGAAAAAACTTTTATATGTGACCTTTCTTGATCTTTTTCCCAAGACCTTTTCATCATGTTCCACAGATAATATTCATATTAGCTATTTTGAGAGTGTCATATAATGCAAGCCTCCACAGATCTATAATGTGTTGGTGGAAGCAGAGTGTGTGTTGGGGGAAAGCAGAGTGTGTGTTGGGGGAAGCAGAGTGTATGTTGGTGGAAGCAGAGTGTGTTGGTGGAAGCAGAGTGTGTTTGGTGGAAGCAGAAGTCTCAAGACAATAGAAAACAGTGAAGCAGGGGGTCTTTTTTTAACAAATAATGTTTACAGGCTATGAGCTCCTGTTTTACCTAAACTCAATTCAAAACCCAGTCGTTTCTAAGTTATACTACCCCCCCCAGGATGGGACCCAAAAAGTCGACTAACCTCCTGGTACCTACTTTGCTAGACGAAGAGGGACAGCAGATGTAGGGAAAATATGAGACGTTCTCCCCCCTTGCCGGGATGGAACCATGGACCCAAGATGGCAACAACTCCCTCCTCTTCCCATTTATACATGACTGTCATTAAATTTAGCTCTTAGTTGACTCACACATGATCACAGGCATTTAAGATCCCCTTCCCCAACTGTTTTTTTTTTAACACACTGGCCGTCTTCCCCCGGGCAGGTGACCCGAAAAAAAAAAAACTTTCATCATTACTCTATCATTATCTTTTCAGAGGGGCCAATACTATACCCGCCTCTTCTTCGATGGAACACTGTACTGTCAGTATCCCCGAACTCCTTCATAAATGCTACCTTGTTATCACCCCAACTACGTGAAGTCACAAAATCCTTTGTATCCTTTCCTAAGACACACGCCTGTTGGATACTGAAGCCCCTCATACCAAAACCTCTTTTACCCCCTGCCTCCCCAACCTCCCAAGGAGTATCTCTACCTTCTTCTCTTCCCTACAGTTTTATACACCCTTCAGAGGTCCCATTTTCCTTCATCCTTTCTAAATGTCCAAATTACCTCTATGACTCAGCAGGTTTATTCCCCTATAATTCTTACATTCTGTTTTATCCCATTATACAGAAGACTTCGTACTTTTGTCAACCCCTAGATACCTCACCCCCATCTTTAATACTGAAGAATTATAGCAAGCAATTTAAAACCTCCCCACCTACTTTTAACATTTAATTCTACCCATTTTTTTAATGCACTCCCCCCCAAACCTTACCCCAGATATTCCCCCCTCCTCCCTCCTGCTCTTGCAAAATCCCCCCCTCTCATCATCAGCTTTACCAACTTAAAATTTTCCCTTTGTCATTCTGACCTCCACCACTCTATCAATAGTTCCTCTCTTTTTTTTTTGACTGTAAATCAGTTTTTCTCTAAGCTGTCTTCATTCATTGATCTCACTTCAAAACTTTTATATTCTCTGAAAAAAATTTTTTGGGAAAAAACTTATCCACTTTCTCATTAGCTCTCATTTACATTCTCTCACCACGCTTTTCCCTCTCTTTTGCTACCCATATATGACTTTAATTTGAAAAAAACCTTTCATTTCCCAACTTTTTCTCCTTTACCTACCACTGTACTATCATCATACCAAACTCCTTCTCTTCCCTTCTCCCCACCCTTCAAACTCATTACTTTTTCTATCTAGCCCCTCTTTCTTACCCCAACTATATCCTCCTATAATTTATAAACTTTCCTTCTCACCCACCGATGACATTCTAACTCATTCTCTTACCGTAGCTGCCACCAAATAATTTATCTTTGCCTCCTCTAAATATGCTTATCAGAAGACAACTCTAACTTTTTTTTCCTTCTAATACATAGTCCCAAAAAACTCCTGTTACACCTTACATCATATTTCGTATCCCCTATATCCTCTTTTTCGTAAAATAATTATAACCTATTAACAAACCTCTTTTATACACAGCATAATTAGAAGTCAGCCATCATCATTTTTTTCGTGGCACACAAACTTATCTACTACATTCTTTGGAGCTTTTTCCACTTCAGCATTTTGGTCCCCACAACAATTATTTTTTTAAATTTGTATAAAATTCCCTAAGCACTCATTAAAACCTCCCAAAAATTTTTCTCCTCTTCACTCTTTCTTTTCCCCCTTCTCACCCCCCCTATTTTAATCCCCCCTAATTTTGCAATTTTATTTATATTCTCTCTTTCCTTTCTGCAATTGATCATTTAAATTTTTGCTACTCCTTCCTTGACTTTGATTTCTCAAATACATCTGAGCTAATCGCTACTAAAATTTTACTACCCTCCCTTTGCATCCTCTCTCTTAATTAAAGCAAAAACATCAACTTCCTTTCATCTATGCACATTCAAACAATCCACCTTTAAAATTTTCACTTTTGTCCCCTTTTTAATTTATACGGAAAAAGGGGGAAAACCCGCCTCTTCCTCCCGGGATTTTTTTTCGCCTTTTATGAGGCATTGCTTACGAAGGAAAAATTCTTCTCCACTTTCCCATGGAGATGAAACACTATACGGACAAGAACTATTAATAATTGATTAATGAAAAACTTGTTAGTGTATATACACCTACATGTACGTGCAAACCTGCATGTATAGTACAAAAAAGATGTAAGTAGAATTAGCAAAATGTACTTTTTATCTTACGTTTTTTTGAGAGAATAAAAGACACCAGTAATCCTGGCATTTGTAAAACAATTTAGGAGTCAGCAGTATCTCCTGGGTGGATGCTGTATATAACGTCCTTCCCAGTAAAAAGGTAATAAGGAATGGTAATGCTCTTTACTGGTAATATTTAATTGTAGTACACTTTAATTGATTATTAGTCTCTAGGTCAGTATCTTCCCAAAAAATTATCAAATAGTTTTTAAGCAGACGAAATCACAGACCTTGAGAATGTACAAAGAACTGCACAATTCATTTAAATGACTCCCTACAGTTGGAAAGTATATTTTTTTAATTTGCATCTGGATTATCTTTGGAGGTAATGGATGTCCTCCATTACATTAGGAGATAACTCAGAAATTGCCTTATAAATTAAAGGGTGGAAAAAATGGGCATGTTTCCTTGCACCTGCTGCCCTGTTCACCTTCATTAAGTAGATACCTGGGTGTTAGTCGACTGTCGTGGTACGTACCATGGGGGTGATAGTATACCTTTTTTACAGCTGGGCGTTGAAATATCTTGAGGTAGGATAATAACTCTTAGCTTGTAAAAAGGGTTTTTTTGAAAATCCTTTCTTTAAATATATGAAATGCCAAAAGAATCCTGATTGCCTTCATGAAGAAATAGATAATTTCCTTTCAACGTTTCCCGACCTAATTGCTAAGTGGAAGTCTGAGCAGCGTTGATGACGAGCCTGGGAGCATCAACTCAGAAATCAGTAAAATTAATCATGGAAATTTAAATAAATAAATGAAACTTTAATTATTATTGCAAGTTTTTATTTACATAATCATATATATAATGACAAACATGTGAGTGTGATAATCAGACTTTTGGGTCACACACTGAAACTGTTTTGTTAGGTCAGTACAGTAATGGTGTTGTGTTTACAGAGTAAGCTGCCCAGCTTAACTACAGCTTATCCATTACCTTGACAACGAGCTCTCCACTCATCGCCACAAGCATAAAGGGATAAAGACTAACACACACACACACACACACACAAAAAATGGTGGGAAAAAATCCGTATTTCGAAACTATTTGAGTTTTTGAAAAGGTAACGGAAAACAGGAGAAAGAGCAAAAAGGGAGAGCGAGAGAGATGGGGGATGGGTAAATCATCTTCTTGGACTGTAAGAAGGCTTTGGACACAGTACAACACAAAGCCCGGGTTGAAAAACTAGAGTAAAGGGGCAATAAGAGGGAAAATACGGCAATGGACCAGGGAATCTTGCCGGGAAAGGGAAAAAACGTGTGTCGGTGCGTGCGTTTCAAGGCTGGTGGCGGTGTCGAGTTAGTTAGAGAGTAACTGCTTCTTTAACACAGTTAAGGGACGAACAGATGTATTCTTGGAGGGGCCAGGCTGAGGTTTGGCAGACGGTATATCGACCCCGCCACCAGCCTTGAAACCCCCCAAATTCCTCAATGAACGCTCATACCCCTAACATTCTCTACTATTTAATTCGTCTGGTGCCAAGCTTTGTGAACCCCTATGATTTGATATAGTTTTAGGTGTTAAAGTCTTCCTTTTCCCCATAAAAAAAAATATATTGCCCCAAAAACCCAAAAGAGAACACTATACAAAAGATGGGGCGGATTGAGAAAAAAGGAAACCCTTCCTCTCACCACGGCAGCCACGTGAGAAATAAAAAAGTCACTGTGGAGTGTGACGGCAGGCCTGAGGTCATCTAACTGCTGCTGCAGAATGCCGAAAAAAAAGCCCCCTATATTGTAGGCCTTTTATTTTCATCACAGCATTGTGACGGGGCGCTCACCCGGCAAATGCCGTGACAGCGCGAGGTCCGGTGCTGCTTCTTGTTTTGTAAATGACATGAGGGAAAGGGGTGTCCCCTGTTTGTAGACGATATGAAACTAATAAGGAAAATACAAGCAGACGAGGATTGGTAAGCCTACAAGGATCTGGACAGGCTGCAAGCCTGGTCTGAAAAAGTCTCCTGAAGTTTAACACCAAAAAAAAGTGTGCTGGGAATGGAAAAGTATAAAAGGCAAAGGACCCAGGAGAATAAGGAGGCAGTCGTAGAGACAGAAATGAATATGCACAGGTAAAAAGGGAGGCCCAAAGACAATATGATAATGACATAGCAGAAAAAAGCCAGATCAACCCCAAAAGCTTTGTACAGCCATCAGGAGGAAAACAACAGTCAAGGACCAGGTGATCAGGCTGAGGAAGGAAGGTGGGAGGTCACAAAAAATGAGTGCAAAGTATGTGAGGGCTCAGCATGAGTTCAAAAAAAATGTTCACAGAGGAGACAGAAGGGCCTCCAGAAGGCGGAAGGTGGGGTACACCACCAAGTGTTGGATACAATACATACAACTGAGGAGGAAGTGAAAAGGCCTAAGGGGGGTAGATACCTCAAAGGCGATGGGGCAGGATAATATATCTCCATGGGTCCTGAGAGAGAAAGCAGAGGCTCTATGTGTACCCTAAAGGGGCCAGAGCCACAAACCTAACTAAAGGAAAAGGATCTTGGGGTGAGTATAACACCGGACACATCTCCCGACCATGGATGATCCAGAATGGGGCACAGCAACAATGGGCCACAGTTGGAAGTTGAAGACTCTTGAACCACAGGGATGTTAGGAAATTTTCTTTATCCAGAGTTGTCAGGTAGTGGAATAGACTGGGTAATGATGTAGTGGAGGCAGGATCCCTACATAGCTTTAAGAAAGGGATGATAAAGCTCAATGAGCGGGAAGAGTGACCAGTAGCGGCCAGTGAAGAGGCGGGGCCAGGAGCTATGACTTGACCCCCGCAATCACAAATGGTGAGTAAAACACCTTTGAACTATTTTACTTAATATAATATTTTGTGAAAGGATTCTTGGAAACCGGTTAGCCCGGGCTTGATCCTGGCCCAAAAACCGAAAACCGGGTCTTGGTGTATCCGGCGAAGACCTATTAGAGCAATAACTTTTAAATACCACAAATGAGAAAATTGTAATTCTCGTACTTGATTGCAAATATTAGTGTCTACATATTTGCGTAAGTTTCGACATTTAGACACTATGGCCCAAATTGGCACAGATGCATGTGTTGCCATTGTAGAGAAGTACACCTTTAAACTTCTTTTAGAAGAATCAATAAGATTCTCCATTCATCTGCTGTGTATGACATTTCCCTGTGTTCAATAAGGCCATAAATTTTGAGCAGAAAACTAGATATTCCCCTTTGTCAAAGAACTGAGTGAATCCGCTTCACGATGACGGTAAAGCGAATGTTGTTCCAGGAGCTAGAAATCTGTGTTTTTTCGTCTAGAGCTAAGTAACTGTGCACTTTCTTTTGGGAAGTTAAAGGGCTCTCACCAAGTCATTGAACTCAACTTGGTTGAAGGATTTGGGATCGTCATTTGTTGGTGGTTCTAAAACTTCCATTTCCTAAGTCACTGGTATCAGACTCTGATGAAATTTGCCATGTCTCAGGTGGCACAGGTAAGGGATATCTTCAGGGGTGGAACAGGTCTTGTTTCTGAAGGAATATTTGGGTATATTATGCGATATTTAGTCTTCTCTTGAATCCCCTTCTTAATCATACAAAAATAGCAGTTATGGTGGTTCATCTATCCCCTATACCATTGGTACTCCACATTTGGAGCTTACTGATGCAACTCTTGCAAGCTTTGTGTAGTGCAAATGGTTTGTCCCGGTCTCCAAGTTTGCAGCCAAAATAAGCAAGGTAACCCTTCAAAAAAAGGAGTAATGTTGCTCCGGGAATCTGCAAGGGGTATTGCTCGCAGACATAGCAAAATATGTCTGGTGTTTTCAGCCTCTAGACAATGAATAATCTGAAAATAAAGAAAAATATATTAGATTTAACAATTAATTAAATATAATTTAAACATTTTAATTGGTAATTCCACTTTCTCATTTACTTATGTTATACGAAAAGAAATAACGTTTCCGTATAACTTGACAACCTGATGTGGTAAAATGAATAAAAAACACAATGTCCTATTTCCCCATATATATATATATATATATATATATATATATATATATATATATATATATATATATATATATATATATATATATATATAAAAAAAATAACATAGAGTCAATAAAATCATGCAGACTTGTGAAGGCATATAGTACAAGTATACATAGACACATAATACATATAGTACAAGCATACATAGACATATAATACATGTAATAAGGACGGATAAAATTGAAAATGATCAAGACACGACACAGCAATATATACTTAAATAAAAAAAATATTGATCATAATTGTATAGCAGGTAATACGTCAGTAATTGTGGTTAGGCCCACCCAAAACAACATTCTATATCATCAATTACTCATATCTTCCTTTAAAACGGGATGTATATTGCATGGCTGTTTAAAAAAAAGATTGAGCAATCAGGAGATGCTTTCATTTCATAACAGACCAGTGTTACTTTATTAACCTCTGCTTGATACAGAACACTTGTTACAAGTCGAGTACATAGTACTGGGATCATGAGAAATAATATTGTTTATGTTGTTGTTGTTGTTGTTGTTGTTGTTGTTGTTGTTGTTGTTGTTGTTGTTGTTGTTGTTGTTGTTGTTGTTGTTGTTGTTGTTTTTGGGTTTTGGGGTTTTGTTGTTGTTGTTGTTGTTGTTAGTAGTAGTAGTATTATATGATTCGTCGAAAAAAGGCTGTCGATGTTTAATTCTCATCGACTAATAATGGAACAAAACTCTTCTCACTAAAAAAAGGGGAATATAAGATCTTACTATCTTTATAAAAATTATATGTTGAGAATCATGACAAACTATCTATATCATTATTTCTGTCTAGACAGATAAGGTTAGAATATAAACGAAGGTTCTCTTCCCTCCATCCTTCCCCACCTAGGTTCACACAGCTGGAGGAAAAAAAAATCATGATCATAATCACAAAGTCGTATTTAGAAATTTCCCTTGACATTTAATAAGAAGGAAGATAAGTGAAGACGTCACAATACTACAGCTGCTGCTGCTTATGTTGCTGCTGTTATTGTTTTGTCGATTTTATTGTTTTTTTTTGTGATTTATTTTGGTTGATGTTTTTATTGTTTAGTTGTTGCTCTAGTTGTGGCTTTTTGTATTTTTTTATGTTCTTGTAGTTGTTTTTGTCGTCGTTGTTGTTATTGTTGTTATTTTTTTGTTGTTGTTGTTGTTGTTGTTGGTGTTATGTGTGTGTGTGTACTCACCTAATTTTACTCACCTAATTGTGGTTGCAGGGGGCGAGACTCGCTCCTGGCCCCCCCTCTTTGCTGTCCGCTACTGGGTCTCTGCCCCCCTGCTCCATGAGCTTTATCATACCTCGTCTTTAAAAATATGTATGGTTCCTGCCTCCCCTATATCTTTCTCTGCTTTTTCCCCTTCCTGACTACTCTGTGGCTGAAGAAATCCCTAACATCCCTTTGACCTCTGGTCAAGCTTCCCGTTGTGTCCCCTTGTTTCTGTGTTCCCTCTCTGGAACATCCTGTCACTGTCTACCTTGTCGATTCCCCGCAGTATTTTGTATATCGTTATCATGTCTCCTCTGACCCTTCTCTCCTCCAGTGTTGTTAGACCTATTTCCCTCAACCTTTCTTCTGGACAGACCCCCCGAGTTGTGGAACTAGCCTTGTAAACCTTTGCACTTTCTCTAGTTTCTTTCGTGCTTGACCAGGTGTGGGGTTTCAGACTGGTGCTGCATATTCTAATGGGCCTGACACACGGTATACAGTGTCTTGAACGATTCCTTGTTTGGTAACGGAACGCTAATCTTAGGTTTGCCAGTCGCCCTATGCTGCCGCGTTTTCTGGTTGATGTGTGCCTCCGGAGACTGCTTGGCGTTATACTCACCCCAAAGGGCTTTCTCCTTTGCCCGGGGTTTTTAGCCTTTGTCCACCTAGCCTGCTCTGTCAGCGGTCTTCTTTGCCCTTCTCCGATCTTCATGACTTTGCATTTGGTGGGATTGAATTCGAAGCCAGTTGCTAGACCAGATGTCAAGCTTGTCTAGGTCTGTTTGAAGTCCTGCTTGGTCCTCCTCCCATGTGATTCTCCAATTAATTTCCCTCATCTGCGAACAGAGACACTTCTGAGTCTTGTGTGTGTGTGTGTGTGTGTGTGTGTGTGTGTGTGTGTGTGTGTGTGTGTGTGTGTGTGTGTGTGTGTGTGTAATGTCTATATTGTGATTCTGTCCCCAATTTTAATTATATTCCTATTTATGCTTTTATTTTATCTACCCTGAGGACTAAACTGCACTTCTACCATGAATGACT
>WNWK01034727.1:0-20269 GCA_009830355.1 Cherax destructor
TATCTAGTTTGTACAACTGTTTTGTGTGTCCTTGTCTACACCTGTTTCCATCATTTATTTCACTAGAGCACTGTCCTCTTCAGGTCACCATCATTTATTTCCATTCTTAAATATATGAGTATCATTTCAACATCTGTACCAGGGGCGGTAGCACCATTGCCCTGATTTACTGACCCAACTGTATAAAAGCTGTCTGTTTTTATGAAGTCCATTTTGGTGTTGTCATCTTTTAATATCGATGTGGTTTTATTCCACAGTTCGGTCTCATTTGAACATACCCAAAACACTTCCTTGTTTAATATCTCGTGGTAGAGTCTTGAATGTCTACACAAGGCGTGCAGCATTTACCACACATAAAACACCTATTCTCTTACTTGTATCATGCACACATAAAACACCTGTTCTCTTACTTGTATCATGCACACATAAAACACCTATTCTCTTACTTGTATCATGCACAATAAAACACCTATTCTCTTACTTGTATCATGCACACATAAACCACCTATTATCTTTCTTGTATCATGCACACATAAAACACCTATTCTCTTACTTGTATCATGCCACATAAACACCTATTCTCTTACTTGTATCATGCACACATAAACCACCTATTCTCTTACTTGTATCATGCACACATAAACCACCTATTCTCTTGTAACATGCACACATAAAACACTATTCTCTTACTTGTATCATGCACACATAAACCACCTATTCTCTTACTTGTATCATGCACACATAAAACACCTATTCTCTTACTTGTATCATGACACATAAAACACATGTTCTCTTACTGTATCATGCACACATAAAACACCTATTCTCTTACTTGAATCATGCACACATAAAACACCTATTCTCTTGTATCATGCACACATAAACCACCTATTCTTTACTTGTATCATGCACACATAAAACACCTATTCTCTTACTTGTATCATGGACACATAAAACACCTGTTCTCTTACTTGTATCATGCACACATAAAACACCTATTCTCTTACTTGTATCATGCACACATAAACCACCTATTCTATTACTTGTATCATGCACACATAAAACACCTTGTCTCTTACTTGTATCATGCACACATAAAACACCTATTCTCTTACTTGTATCATGCACACATAAAACACCTATTCTCTTACTTGTATCATGCACACATAAAACACATGTTCTCTTACTTGTATCATGCACACATAAAACACCTATTCTCTTACTTGAATCATGCACACATAAAACACCTATTCTCTTATTTGTATCATGCACACATAAAACACCTATTCTCTTATTGTATCATGCACACATAAACTACCTATTCTCCTATTTGTATCATGCACACATAAACCACCTATTCTCTTATTTGTATCATGCACACATAAACCACCTATTCTCCTACTTGTCTCATGCACAAATAAAACACCTATTCTCTTACTTATATCATGCACACATAAAACACCTATTCTCTTACTTGTATCATGCACACATAAACCACCTATTCTCTTACTTGTATCATGCACACATAAAACACCTATTCTCTTACTTGTATCATGCACACATAAAACACCTATTCTCTTACTTGTATCATGCACACATAAAACACCTATTCTCTTACTTGTATCATGCACACATAAACCACCTATTCTCTTACTTGTATCATGCACACATAAAACACCTGTTCTCTTACTTGTATCATGCACACATAAAACACATGTTCTCTTACTTGTATCATGCACACATAAAACACATGTTCTCTTACTTGTATCATGCACACATAAACCACCTATTCTCTTACTTGTATCATGCACACATAAACTACCTATTCTCTTACTTGTATCATGGACACATAAAACACCTATTCTCTTATTGTATCATGCACACATAAACCACCTATTCTCCTATTTGTATCATGCACACATAAACCACCTATTCTCTTACTTGTATCATGGACACATAAAACACCTATTCTCTTACTTGTATCATGCACATATAAAACACCTGTTCTCTTACTTGTATCATGCACACATAAACCACCTATTCTCTTACTTGTATCATGCACACATAAAACACCTATTCTCTTACTTGTATCATGCACATATAAAACACCTATTCTCTTACTTGTATCATGCACACATAAAACACCTGTTCTCTTACTTGTATCATGCACACATAAAACACCTATTCTCTTACTTGTATCATAGGAAAAGGAGGAGAGTAGCTAAAGAGAAGCTCCCTATACAGGGGAGGAAAGAATAGATGGCTAAGAGGCTTCCTGAAATATGAGGGAGACACTTCAAAGAAATAGCAAAGAATTAAGACTAAAGGAATTCTCGGAATAAGAGGGGAGAACTTAAAATAGCAAAATGAAATTAAAAACCTAAAGGATTCTTTTACAGAAATCAAGAGCGGAGAACAAAAGCCAGTATTGGGCCTTAAATGGGTCAACAGAGACACAAGGAAATAGTAGTTCTTTAAAAATAAAGTTTGCGAGAACAACACAACCAGTATTGGGCCCCTACTTAAACGGGATGGGTCCTACACAGATGACAGCAAGGAAATGAGTGAGTTACTTAAATCCCAGTATAACTCAGTTTTAGCGAGCCACTAACCAGACTGAAAATCGAAAACCTAAATGATTTTTTATGAAAGACGCATGCCTTTCTGACATCACCACGACGCCAAATGACTTCGAAAAGGCAATAAATGAAATGCCTATTCACTCTGCTCCAGGCTCAGACTCATGGAACTCCGTGTACATCAAGAACTGCAAGAAGCCCCTATCACATGCTTTTAACATCCTATGGAGAGGGAGCATGGACACTGGGATCGTCCCACAGCTACTAAAAACAACAGACATAGCCCCGTTCCACAAAGGGGCAGTAAAGCAATAGCAAAGAACTACAGACCAATTGCGCTAACGTCCCATATCATAAAAATCTTTGAAAGGGTTCTAAGAAGCAAGATCGCCACCCATCTTGATACCCATCAATTGCACAACCCAGGACAACATGGGTTTAGAGCAGGCCGCTCCTGTCTGTCCCAACTACTGGACCACTATGACAAGGTCCTGGATGCTCTAGAAGATAAACAGAATGCAGATGTTATATACACAGATTTTGCAAAAGCCTTTGAAAAGTGTGACCATGGTGTAATAGCACACAAAATGTGTGATAAAGGAATAACAGGAAAAGTTGGTAGATGGATCTATAATTTCCTAACATGTAGAACACAAAGAGTAGTAGTCAACAGAGTAAAGTCTGAGGCAGCTACTGTGAAAAGCTCTGTTCCACAAGGCACAGTACTTGCTCCCATCCTATTCATCATCCTCATATCAGACATTGACAGGGATATAAGCCACAGTGCTGTGTCTTCCTTTGCAGATGACACCCGAATCTGTATGACAGTGTCCACCGTTGAAGACACTGCAAGACTCCAAGCAGACATAAACCAAATCTTTAAATGGGCTGCAGAAAACAATATGAAGTTCAATATGAGAAATTTCAATTACTCAGATACGGAAAACGTGAAGAAATTAAAATCTCATCGGAGTACAAAACAAATTCCAACCACACAATAGAGCGAAAAACTAATGTCAAAGACCTGGGAGTGATCATGTCAGAGGATCTCACCTTCAAGGACCATAACAAAGTAGCAATTGCATCTGCTCGAAAAATGACAGGATGGATAATGAGAACCTTCAAAACCAGGGATGCCAAGCCCATGCTGACACTTTACAGATCTCTTGTTCTATCTAGGCTGGAATATTGCTGCACACTAACTGCACCTTTCAAGGCGGGTGAAATTGCTGACCTTGAAAATGTGCAGAGAACCTTCACCGCACGCATAAGTGCGATAAACCACCTCAACTACTGGGAACGCTTGAAGTTCCTAAACCTGTACTCCCTAGAATGCAGGCGGGAGAGATACATTATTATATACACATGGAAAATTCTCGAGGGCTTAGTACCAAACTTGCACACAAAAATCACTCCCTATGAAAGCAAAAGACTCGGCAGGCGATGTAACATCCCCCCAATGAAGAGCAGGGGTGCCACTAGCACGTTGAGGGACAACACAATAAGTGTGAGGGGCCCAAGATTTTTCAACTGCCTCCCAGCATACATCAGGGGGATTACCAACAAGCCCCTGGCTGTCTTCAAGCAGGCACTGGACAGGCACCTCAAGTCGGTACCTGATCAGCCGGGCTGTGATTCGTACGTTGGACTGCGTGCGGCCAGCAGTAACAGCCTGGTTGATCAGGCTCTGGTCCAACAGGAGGCCTGGTCACAGACCGGGCCGCGGGGGCGTTGACCCCTGGAATTCTCTCAGGTAGACTCCAGGTAGAATATACACTTACACTCACCAATATACACGTACACTCACCAATATACACTTACACTCACCAATATACACGTACACTCACCAATATACACTTACACTCACCAATATACACTTACACTCACCAATATACACGTACACTCACCAATATACACTTACACTCACCAATATACACTTACACACACCAATATACACTTACACTCACCAATATACACGTACACTCACCAATATACACTTACACTCACCAATATACACTTACACACACCAATATACACTTACACTCACCAATATACACTTACACTCACCAATATACACTTACACACACCAATATACACTTACACACACCAATATACACTTACACACACCAATATACACTTACACTCACCAATATACACTTACACTCACCAATATACACTTACACACACCAATATACACTTACACACACCAATATACACTTACACTCACCAATATACACTTACACTCACCAATATACACTTACACACACCAATATACACTTACACTCACCAATATACACTTACACTCACCAATATACACTTACACTCACCAATATACACTTACACTCACCCAAGTGACTGGAAAAATAAAATTGTGAATAAATCTTCTGCCTTACAAATCTTAAACTAGTCATAAGTTTGCCTAAGATACTCCAATATAGGAATAAATAAATAATTCATTTTAAGCGCTAAACCCATGTGGGTCATTCAGCTGCAGACGTGGTGGAGGCTCGATCCTCCCTCTGGTGAGCGCCAGACAGACGCTTTAGTAGAAAATGTGTATTAATCCAAGACAAAACCATTCTCATTACTAAATTTACAAAGTGTAATGCAGTTACCCATCTCCAATATCAATATGCTCCATAACTTGTATCAATATAGATTTAGAATTATTATTTGATATGCTGGAAGTGCCTAGCCATGCTAGGCATGCTAGTGGCCTTTTTTGTAATTACTATCCTATAATATGTAAATCACACATTGTAACCAATATTTCATATGTAAACCCAACATTGTAATCTTTACAGAGAAATAAACATTTGTATTTTATTTGTATAAATCTGTAGTGGAGGGAAGGTGGGGTAGGGGTCGGCCTAGGAAAGGTTGGAGGGAGGGGGTAAAGGAGGTTTTGTGTGCGAGGGGCTTGGACTTCCAGCAAGCATGTGTGAGCGTATTTGATAGGAGTGAATGGAGACAAATGGTTTTTAATACTTGACGTGCTGTTGGAGTGTGAGCAAGGTAACATTTATGAAGGGATTCAGGGAAACCGGCAGGCCGGACTTGAGTCCTGGAGATGGGAAGTACAGTGCCGGCACTCTGAAGGAGGGGTGTTAATGTTGCAGTTTTATAACTGTAGTGTAAAGCACCCCTCTGGCAAGACAGTGATGGAGTGAATGATGATGAAAGTTTTTCTTTTTCGGGCCACCCTGCCTTGGTGGGAATCGGCCGATGTGTTAAAAAAAAATTATTTGTAATATACTAACTTTTTTCACTAAGGTATTTGAGGAGGTCGATCATGGTATTGAATATGGTATTGTGTATATGAACTTCAGTAAGGCTTTCCATAGAGTTCCACATAAGAGGTTATTGAGGAAACTTAAGGCACACGGAACAGGAGGAGAAATTTTGTCCTGGGTAGAGGCATGGTTGACAAATAAGCCACAGAGAGTTTGTATAAATGGGGAGAAATGAGAATGGGGGCACAAGCGGTGTTCCACAGGGGTCCCTTGTTTTTCACAGTTTATATAAACGACACAGATGAGGGAATAATTAGCGACATAAGCAAATTTACTGATGACACCAAAATACGCCATCCAATTCATTGTAATGAGGACATTAGATCACTCCAGGATGATTTGAATACACTGATACAGTGGTCAGAGAAGTAGAAGATGCTAAGTTATAAATGTTGGACACGAAAATATGGATGTGACATATAAACTAAATAATGTAGATCTTAATATTACGGATTCGAAAAGGATTTAGGGGTTGTGGTTAGTAGTAATGTGAAACCAAGACAACATAAGTGTTGGCAATAAAGCTAACAGCTAACAGATAAAGCTGAAGATGCTGTCAAGAACTGGAAGACCAACATGGATACCCAGCTGACTGACTATTTTTCTAACCAAGAAGATAAAACTGAACAAGATAAGTTATCTAACGCAGTAATAATTAGCAGTGCACTCTTTCCAAGTGGCATAAACCATACCAACTGCAAAGATGCTGCTCTTCACACCATAAAAGACCACTTAAATGTAGTAGTATCAGCATCAGTGATAACAGAATCACCATTACTTGGCACACAGGGTAGAAACAAGAGTGTTATGCTTAAATGTCACATGATAGACAGTAAAACCGATCTGATTAAAACATCAATTAGTGCAAAAAAAGATCTTTATGTAAATGAGTGTCTCACAAAAAATGTCACAACCTCCTATACAGAGTAAGAAAACTTAAACGTGAGAATAATGACAAAATCTACCAGTGCTTCACACGGGATGGAAAAATCCTTCGTTCGTACGTTGGACTGCGTGCGGCCAGCAGTAACAGCCAGGTTGATCAGGCTCTGGTCCAACAGGAGGCCTGGTCACAGACCGGGCCGCAGGGGCGTTGACCCATGGAATTCTCTCCAGGTAAGAAATCAAATGTAGGTCGTGTTTACTATATCACGAATGACAATGAAGTGTCCAACTTCCTTCAAGATGTTAACCTGACACAGACTGATCAATACTGCTATAAAGTCCCTTGTTATGCACAGCATATTAGGTCCTTGTCCCAGGATGCCACCCACACCAGTCCACTAACTCCCAGGTACCCATTTTACTGATGGGTGAACATAGACAACAGAGACAACATAGATACCAGAGCTGGGAATCGAACGCGGACCCTCGCCGTGTGAAGCCAGAGCTTTAGCGACCAGGCCACGGGTCACTATGACCTTAGTCTGTGTTAGTGCAACACTTGTACTAGTAACTGCAACCTCACTATCTTATATTTATCACAAAACTGATTGTATATTAATATAATTAACTTCAAAATTGTGTATTAATGTAATTAACTTCATATTTGTTCTAATAACTGCTACCTCACTATCTTAAATTTCCCACTAAATATAATTGTATAACTTATTTCTTATTATATATATATATATATATATATATATATATATATATATATATATATATATATATATATATATATATATATATATATATATATATATATATATATATTCCTTATCTGTAACCATTTATTTTTCTTAATACATATTTATCATTACCATTTCCCAACCTTAATTATTTACAGTATTAGTAATTACTTTTGAAATTTAATTATAACCTTTTACTATTTTTTGTATTCTTATAATCTAACAACTACCTCATTGTGTATGTGACTTATTTTATATTTCTCTTATATGAAACTACCAAATAAGTGCAATTATTTACTTATATTTTTTAAATACCTCTTTACCATAAGTAAATTTCAGTCACTTTATTTGCTTAAAATTTAATCAAAACAATTTTTAATATTAGTCAAAACTATTTTTACTATTAGTTCAATAACTCTTTGCATTCATTAACCTCTTATTGCCTTTCATAAACTAAAAGTTTCAACCAGTGCCACATTGAATCAAATTTTTTGTTCCATATCAATTTAATACTAGTCATTGAAGTTATTCTAACCATTCATTAGCTAGTTCAATTAGTATATCATTAACATTATTCAAATATCCTATATCACTGTAAAAATTCCTGTAAACACTTGCACATAATTGTGTTAATCCATTAGCAAGTAAGACTTTAATCTAATACCATATCATTAAGTTTAGCATAATCCATTGTTCTCAAGTCTAGTTATAGAATCACATTAATTCCTATGATTACAGGCATTGATCCTGATATCAACCTATTATTAAATGACTTACATGACTCCAACAGCAATTGTAACTATTACACAGCTGATCAAGCAAAGACATTACTCAGAGCCAACAATAACTTAACTATCTTCAATTACAATGTTAGATCGTTGAGCAAACATTATGATGACCTCACAGCACTACTCCAATCCCTACAGTCCAATATGTCAATCATCACACTCACTGAGACCTGGCTGAAGCCTGATACTACAGGTGTCTATGCCATCCCAGGTTACACAGCCATTCACAACTGTAGGACAGACCAGCGAATCTATCAAAAACTCTTGCACAAGGGATGAGCATGGAGAATATATTATAGCTAAATTTGAATCAAAAGACCTGCAAAAACCCCTCACAGTGATAAACATCTACAGATTACCACAGTCAAACATCCGCCACTTTAGTGAAAAACTAGGAAACCTGATAATGTATTCACGCCTTAACAAAGATCACTTGCTGCTCACAGGAGATTTCAACATAAATCTCCTACATGACCAGGACCCACAGGTAACTGAATTCACAAACACTATGAGCAACTGCTTATTACTACCAACAATATCAAAACCTACAAGAATCTCCGATAATAGTACCTCGTTACTAGACCACATCTGGACTAACACAATATCTCCTCTAAAATCAGGCATAATCACACAAAACACCACAAACCACTACCTGGAGTCTACCTGGAGAGAATTCCAGGGGTCAACGCCCCAGCGGCCCGGTCTGTGACCAGGCCTCATGTTGGACCAGAGCCTGATCAACCAGGCTGTTACTGCTGGCCGCACGCAGTCCAACGTACGAACCACAGCCCGGCTGATCAGGTACCGACTTGAGGTGCCTGTCCAGTGCCTGCTTGAAGACAGTCAGGGGCTTGTTGGTAATCCCCCTGATGTATGCTGGGAGGCAGTTGAACAATCTTGGGCCCCTCACACTTATTGTGTTGTCTCTCAACGTGCTAGTGGCACCCCTGCTCTTCATTGGGGGGATGTTACATCGCCTGCCGAGTCTTTTGCTTTCGTAGGGAGTGATTTTTGTGTGCAAGTTTAGTACTAAGCCCTCGAGAATTTTCCATGTGTATATAATAATGTATCTCTCCCGCCTGCGTTCTAGAGAGTACAGGTTTAGGAACTTCAAGCGTTCCCAGTAGTTGAGGTGGTTTATCGCACTTATGCGTGCGGTGAAGGTTCTCTGCACATTTTCAAGGTCAGCAATTTCACCCGCCTTGAAAGGTGCAGTTAGTGTGCAGCAATATTCCAGCCTAGATAGAACAAGCGATCTGTAAAGTGTCAACATGGGCTTGGCATCACTGGTTTTGAAGGTTCTCATTATCCATTCTGTCATTTTTCGAGCAGATGCAATTGCTACATTGTTATGGTCCTTGAAGGTGAGATCCTCTGACATTATCACTCCCAGGTCTTTGACATTAGTTTTTTGCTCTATTGTGTGGTTGGAATTAGTTTTGTACTCCGATGAGATTTTAATTTCTTCATGTTTTCCGTATCTGAGTAATTGAAATTTCTCATCATTGAACTTTATATTGTTTTCTGCAGCCCATTTAAAGATTTGGTTTATGTCTGCTTGGAGTCTTGCAGTGTCTTCAACGGTGGACACTGTCATACAGATTCGGGTGTCATCTGCAAAAGACTTTGAATTGGGAACCCCACAGGGAGGTGTGCTCAGTCCCACTCTATTCAATATTCTAATTAATGCCTTACTTAATGCTATGCCTAGCCAGCCCCATCATTATATGATCAGTTTTGCTGATGATATAATGATTCACACCACCGGATTCTCCAACACCCAAAACATCCTTAACCATGTACTAGCCTCGTGTCAGGACCTGGGGTTAATAATCTCTACTGATAAAACAAAGATACTCAATAGGCGTCCTCCTCGACAGAAAGGCACAGTTCGCCAGATCCAGTTGCATGATGGGTCTCTTCTAGAATATGTAAACAGATACAGGTATCTAGGCTTTGAGGTCCCACTACTTGGACCTGTTGTAACGAGACTTTGTTGTCAATACAAAGAAAGGCTGAGAGCACTTAGAGTTGTGGCAGGGTTTCACCCCAGGTATGGTGCTAATGTTAAAATTGTGAAAATTATGTATCTTGCTTATATTAGATCATTAGTTGATTATGCTGCGCCACTACTTGCTCTTGTGTCTGACTGGAAGCTTGGAGGGCTGGAAAAACTGCAGAACGAAGCAATGAGGATAATTTTAGGATGCCCTCGTACTGCCAAAATTTTAAATATGCAGAAAGAACTTGATATTCCAAACATCAGATATCGTGTTACTGAAAGAAATATCCTAATTGGGGTTAATATGTTCAGGCAAGCCCATTCAAACCCATGCACAGAAGCCCTCCAAACTTTCCTCAGCACTGGTGAACATCCCTCCAGATGGATCGAAAAAACTGGAACCGACCTCCGCATGAATCAGATACATTATCTGTGGCAAGTAAGGCAACAGCGGCACTTCTCCGATCAATGGAATATTACCCCATTCCAAACTACCATCCCTCCATTTCCCCCCAAACTACTTCTTAAATCACAACCAAAGCTTCGCCTTGAAGCCAAACATGATGCCTTAAACTGTATTGATAATTTAGCCAAACAGCACACTCTCTCACAAATTATTTACGTTGATGGTTCTGTTCACCAATCCACTGGTGCAGCTGGTAGTGCTGCTGTTGTCATACAGAGTGATAGCTCTCTTAAAGAAATTGGAGCACGCATCAATAACTGGGCCTCTACCCTTCGGACAGAACTGTTTGCCATACTCCTTGCACTCAAATGCGTCCATGTATCTAAGGTTAACTCTCTAACTGTAACTGATTCTCTGTCATCCATAAATGCTCTCAACTCATCAAGTATAACTTGTAGCATGCTCGTGTCAGAAGCCAGGCACAGGTATGGTAGGATTCTGGATAGTAGAGTCAGAGTGCACATGCTGTGGATTCCATCTCACATTGGTCTTCAGATGCATGATAGAACTGATAAATTGGCTAAGTTTTATGCTTTCAAAGAGGGGATAGATTACAATCTTGGCTTGTCAGTTAGCAGTTTGAGAACAATAATACGAAAAGAACTTCAACTGAATTTTATTGACTTAAGACTCAGGGAGTTTGACACCAGTCAGTCCATCTATCATCATTCTATCATGCAGGAGCCACATGTCTATGGTGCATCCAACAAAATAAGCAGACTCTTGGATGTCACTACCGCCCGCCTCCGGCTGGGTTACAAGTATCTTTGGCAGGTTAAATCACCACCACCAGATGTAGACCAAACAAGATGTAAACTTTGCTAGTTGGATTATTGTCACACCCTGCGTCATTATGTACTGGAGTGCGATAAAATTAATGAATTCAGAGACTACTCATTCAGAAATGTTCAAGATATGTCAAAGTATTTTATCCACAGTGGTATATTACAGACCATTCTGGAAAAAATACCCTGACTTTGCTCCCTGTAAATAAAGCATTGACACGTGTGTGTGTGTGTGTGTGTGTGTGTGTGTGTGTGTATGTATATGTGTGTATGTGTATGTGTGCATGTATATACATGTATGTGTGTGCATGTTTGTGTGTATATATGTATGTGTATATGTATATGTGTGTGTGTGTGTTACCCAACAATTAAAATTTGCACCAATAACTCATTACAGTTGTGGCTGGGTGTAGACTAATAGATTGCTCATTGCTTTATAATTTGTTCATGAGTGCAACCATGTACAGACGTAAGTAAATTTACTTACATGATTCATTACCTTGTAACTAGTGAATTCATTACCATTGTACCTTGTTCAGGTATCAAAACTTTGGGGCCCAGTCTCTGGACCCTATATATACCTCTGTAATCTGCAAATACCTTTGTAACTTGTCATGATTGTGACCATCTGAGTTCATTACCTTTGTAACTTGCTCAGCTATCAAAACTTTGGGGTCCAGTCCCTGGACCCATTATTACCTCTGTAATCTTTTGACTACCGCCCACAGGATGGGTATGGGCTGCATAATAAAGATATCAAACTAACTAACAATCTGCAAAGGAAGACACAGCACTGTGGCTTATATCCCTGTCAATGTCTGATATGAGGATGAGGAATAGGATGGGAGCAAGTACTGTGCCTTGTGGAACAGTGCTTTTCACAATAGCTGCCTCAGACTTTACTCTGTTGACTACTACTCTTTGTGTTCTACGTGTTAGGAAATTATAGATCCATCTACCAACTTTTCCTGTTATTCCTTTATCACGCATTTTGTGTGCTATTACACCATGGTCACACTTGTCAAAGGCTTTTGCAAAATCTGTGTATATAACATCTGCATTCTGTTTATCTTCTAGAGCATCCAGGACCTTGTCGTAGTGGTCCAGTAGTTGGGACAGACAGGAGCGGCCTGCTCTAAACCCATGCTGTCCTGGGTTGTGCAATTGATGGGTATCAAGATGGGTGGCGATCTTGCTTCTTAGAACCCTTTCAAAGGTTTTTATGATATGGGACGTTAGCGCAATTGGTCTGTAGTTCTTTGCTATTGCTTTACTGCCCCCTTTGTGGAGCGGGGCTATGTCTGTTGTTTTTAGTAGCTGCGGGACGATCCCAGTGTCAATGCTCCCTCTCCATAGGATGTTAAAAGCATGTGATAGGGGCTTCTTGCAGTTCTTGATGAACACGGAGTTCCATGAGTCTGGGCCTGGAGCGGAGTGCATGGGCATGTCATTTATTGCCTTTTCGAAGTCATTTGGCGTCGTGATGATGTCAGAAAGGCATGCGTCTGTCAAGTTCTGTGGCACTCTCATAAAAAAATCATTTAGATTTTCGATTTTCAGTCTGGTTAGTGGCTCGCTAAAGACTGAGTCATACTGGGATTTAAGTAACTCACTGATTTCCTTGCTGTCATCTGTGTAGGACCCATCCGGTTTAAGTAGGGGCCCAATACTGGTTGTTGTTCTCGACTTTGATTTTGCATAGGAAAAGAAATACTTAGGGTTTCTTTCGATTTCATTTATGGCTCTTAGTTCTTCCCGTGTCTCTTGATTCCTGTAAGATTCCTTTAGTTTTAATTCGATGTTTGCTATTTCTCTGACTAGCGTCTCCCTACGTATTTCAGAGATATTGGCCTCCTGTAGCCGCTTCGATATTCTTTGCCTTCGCCTGTATAGGGAGCACCTCTCTCTTTCTAGTTTGCATCTTCTCCTCCTTTTCCTTAAGGGAATTTGCCTTGAGCAAACCTCAAGTACCACAGAGTTAATTTGTTCTAGACATAGGTTGGGATCCGTGATGCTTAGGCAATCTTCCCAGTTTATATAATTTTTGACTAGCTTAAGAATTATGAAGCAATAGTTGTATTAGAACTTTGGTTAGTACTGTGCAAATTAAGGGAGGGAGTTCCAGATTTTAGGCCCTTGTATGCGCTTTGAATTTTTGTATAGATTTAGTCGGACACGGGGAATGGCAAAGAGATGTTTATGTCTGGTATTATGTCTATGGGTCCTGTCACAAGTGTCAAGAAAGTGTTTTAGCTCAGGGTTAAAGTTGGAATTAATGGTTCTATAAATGTAGATAGCAGAGTAGTAAGTATGGATGTTCTGAACAGTGAGTAGGTTTAGGTCTTTGAAGAGGGGGGGGTGCTGCCTAGCGTTGGATTGCGTGATAATTCTTACTGCGGCTTTTCGTTGGGTTATTATTGGCTTTAGGTGGGTAATTGCTGTTGATCCCCATGCACAAATGGCATATGTGAGGTAGGGATAGATGAGTGAGTAGTATAGTGTGAGTAGGGCTGATTGTGGTACATAATACCGTATCTTAGAGAGGATCCCCACAGTTTTGGACACTTTCTTTGTTATGTGTTGGATATGGGTGCTGAATTTCAGGCTGCTGTCAAGGTGAAGGCCCAGGAACTTGCCCTCGTTATGTCTAGCAATAGGTGTAGTGTTGATCTTAATGTTTAATTGTGGATCATCTGTTCTGTTGCCAAACATAATATAGAAGGTCTTATCAGTGTTGAGTGTAAGTTTATTGGCTGTCATCCATGTTGATATTTTTATTAATTCGTCGTTAACAATGGTATTAAGCGTGGCAAGGTTTGTGTGGGAGATGACATAAGTTGTGTCGTCAGCAAAGAGTATTGGTTTCAGGTGTTGTGATACACTGGGAAGATCATTGATGTATAAGAGGAAGAGCAGGGGACCAAGGACACTTCCCTGCGGTACTCCGGTGTCTAGTGGTAGTGTCGTGGAGGATGTGTCTTTAATAGTGACATACTGGTACCTATTAGTGAGGTAGGATTTGAAGTATGCTAGTGCATGACCTCTTATTCCATAGTGGTCAAGTTTGTGGAGTAGGATAACCCTTGATGGTCCGTGTGGCTACGCACTGAACCTTGATGGTCCGTGTGGCTACGCACTGAACCTTGATGTTCCGTGTGGCTACGTACTGAACCTTGATGGTCCGTGTGGCTACGCACTGAACCTTGATGTTCCGTGTGGCTACGTACTGAACCTTGATGGTTCGTATGGCTACACATTGAACCTTGATGGTCCGTGTGGCTACACTGAACCTTGATGGTCCGTGTGGCTACGTACTGAACCTTGATGGTCCGTGTGGCTACGTACTGAACCTTGATGGTCCGTGTGGCTTCGTACTGAACCTTGATGATCCGTGTGGCTACGTACTGAACCTTGATGGTCCGTGTGGCTTCGTACTGAACCTTGATGGTCCATGTGGCTTCGCACAGAATCTTGATAATCCATGTGGCTACGTACTGAACCTTGATGGTCCATGTGGCTACGTACTGAACCTTGATGGTCCGTGTGGCTACGTACAAACACAAACAAACAAACAAACAAACAAATTTTATTTCATTGCAGGTTACATGGGTATTGGAAGTTACAATGTAAATTGAGTGCAAGGAGAGCCACTGACATGCCATGGCATTAGGGGCAGCTTATTCTAGTCCTTAAAATCTAGGTACTTAATATTAGAGAAATTTATTGAGTTTATTCTAGTTAAAAATTATTTTCAAAATTACAATATGATGAAATTTTACTGTTTAAATTATTATATAATGATATTAGATCTTAGATTGTTACAGGTGTTAAGATTCTTGAATGATAATATGGAATTGAGATTATCTTAAGGAAAATAACATTGAGCATTTTTGACATTAACTTATAATATGAGTAGGGGGTAACATAATAGTAACATATTATTAAAAATTGAGATTATCGTATAGGAAAGTAACAATGAGCATTTTTCAAAGTAGTTTATAGCATGATCATTTAGGTTTGGGTGAGTAGGTGGTTTTTGAGTTGAGTCTTAAATTGATTTTCAGACAAGATTATCTTAATATTTACTGGTAATGAATTCCAGATTCTGGGGCCCTTTATGTGCATAGAATTTTTACATAGGTTGATATGAACAAGGGGTATATCAAAAAGTGATCTGTGTCGTGTGTTGTGGTCATGGGTCCTATTAAAGTTGGTGAGAAGAGTTTTGAGCAGAGGGTTTATATTAGAGTGTAAAGTTTTATATATGTAGTAGGCACAAGAGTAAGTATGAATGTTCTTTACGGTGAGTAGTTTGAGACTTTTGAATATTGGTGGAGTATGTTTGTTTGTTTGTTTGTTTGTTTGTTTGTTTACTGTGTCAAAAGCTTTCCTTAGGTCAATAAAAAGTCCTAATGGATATTCCTTATTTTCAAGTGCTGTGTAAAGCAGGTCTATCATTTTTACTATTGCATCGTTAGTGCTTTTATTTTTCCTGAAGCCAAATTGGCAGGGGTTGAGTATGCTTTGTGTCGTTATAAACGAGTATAATCTCTTGTGCACAAGTTTCTCGAATATTTTTGATAGCAACGGTAGATTTGATATAGGCCTATAGTTGTTTACGTCTGTAGGGTCACCACCTTTGTGTATTGGTGTAACCCTTGCTGTTTTGAGTAGTGTTGGGAAAGTGCTAGTTTCTAATGATTTATTAAAAAATAAAGAAGAAGTTCTGCTGGGAATCTTCATAGACCTACGCATTGCTTTTGATACAGTCGACCATGATAAACTGCTCACAAAATTAGCACACTATGGTATAAGGGGGCACCCACTCAACTACCTAAAGTCATACCTTAGCAACAGAAGCCAGTACGTGTACACAAATGGAGAGAACTTTTCCACACAACAAATTACAGTCGGAGTCCCTCAAGGAAGTGTCCTGGGGCCACTCCTATTCCTCATTTACATAAATGACCTACCGAATGCATCACTACTCAAACCCATATTATTTGCAGATGACACAAACATATGTCTTCTCTCACCCAAATCCATTCATACTGGCCCACACTGTTAATGCCGAATTACAGAAAATATCAACATGGATGACGACTAACAAGCTTTCTCTCAATACTGACAAGACCTACTTCATTCAGTTTGGAAACAAAGCCACAAATGTTCCACTTAACATAACGCTCAATGGTTCACCCATCACAAGACTCCCAGAGGAAAATTCCTAAGAATCCACCTTTACAGTAGTCTTAAATTCCAAACACACATACAACAAATTTCCAAGAAAATCTCAAAGACAGTAGGTATTTATCAAAGATATGCTATTATGTGCCACAACCAGCTCTCATTGCACTATATCATTCACTTATCTATCCTTATCTCACCTATGGAATCTGTGCATGGGGCTCAACAACATTAAATCACCTTAGACCACTCATAACCCAGCAAAAGACTGCAGTCAGGATGATAACAAATTCCCACTCTTGACAGCAAACTCCACCTATATTCAAAACTTTAAAACTATTCACCATAAAAAAACATTCATACCTATTCATGTGCCTACTACATACATAAAACTCTACATGCTAATATCAACCCTCTGCTCAAAATTCTCCTCAACAACTTTAGTAGGTCCCACGACCACGACACAAGACACAGATCACTATTTGACATACCCCGAGTCCATACCAACTAATGTAAAATTCTATGCACATAAAGGGCCCCAGAATCTGGAATTTATTACCAGTAAATATTAAGTTAACCTTGTCTGAAAATCAATTCAAGACTCTTCTCAAAATCACCTACTCACCCTATACTAAATACTCATACTGTAACAACTTTCAATCCCAATGTTATTTTACTTAAGATAATCTCAGTTTTATATTGTATCCTCCTTAACAGTTGTTGCAATTTCATATCATCATATTGTCATTGTAATCGTATAGTATCATCATATTGTTAAGTTGAAATAAATTATATAACTAGAAGAAACTCAATAAATTTCTCTAGTATTGTTATGTTAATAATATAGCATCAACATATTGTAACTAGAAATAAAATATACAACTAGAATAAACTCAATCAATTTCTCTAGTATTATGTACATAGTGAATAAGTCTTTAGACTAAGCTGCCCCTAATGCCATGGCATGCCAGTGGCTCTCCTTGCATTACAGTTTTATAATTGTAACTACCAATACCTATGTATACTTGTAACTTGCAACGAAATAAAAATATTATTATTATATTATATTAGAATCCTTGGCTTCTGGTGGTCTGGTGGCTAAAGCTCTTGCTTCACACGGCGAGGGCCTGGCTTCGATTCCCAGCCAGGGCAGAAACATTGGGCGTGTTTCTTTACACCTGTTGTCTATGTTCCCCATCAGTAAAATGGGTACCTGGGTGTTAGTCGACTGGTGTGAGTCGCATCCTAGGACACTGACCTAATCTGAACGAAATGCTCTGCATAACAAGGGACTTTCTATATAGTAGTATGTCACTGATGTCAGCTAGGCCTGTATACCATGTACATGTACTTGTAGTAAATAAAGATATTATTATTATTATTATTATAAATAATAGAAGTCCTCAGGTTGTTTTTCAACTCTATATATCTTTGGTTAGGCCTCATTTAGATTATGCTGCACAGTGAGTGAGTTACTTAAGTCCCAGTATGACTCAGTTTTTAGCTAGCCACTAACCAGACTGAAAATCGAAAACCTAAATGATTTTTTTATGAGAGTGCCACAGAACTTGACAGACGCATGCCTTTCTAACATCACCACGACGCCAAATGACTTCGAAAAGGCAATAAATGACATGCCCATGCACTCCGCTCCAGGCCCAGACTCATGGAACTCCGTGTTCATCAAGAACTTCAAGAAGCCCCTATCACATGCTTTTAACATCCTATGGAGAGGGAGCATGGACACTGGGATCGTCCCGCAGCTACTAAAAACAACAGACATAGCCCCACTCCACAAAGGAGGCAGTAAAGCAATAGCAAATAACTACAGACCAATTGCGCTAACGTCCCATATCATAAAAACCTTTGAAAGGGTTCTAAGAAGCAAGATCGCCCCCCATCTTGATACCCATCAATTGCACAACCCAGGACAGCATGGGTTTAGAGCAGGCCGCTCCTGTCTGTCACAACTACTGGACCACTACGACAAGGACCTGGAAGCTCTAGAAGATAAACAGAATGCAGATGTTATATACACAGATTTTGCAAAAGCCTTTGACAAGTGTGACCATGGTGTAATAGCACACAAAATGCGTGATAAAGGAATAACAGGAAAAGTTGGTAGATGGATCTATAATTTCCTAACATGTAGAACACAAATAGTAGTAGTCAACAGAGTAAAGTCTGAGGCAGCTACTGTGAAAAGCTCTGTTCCACAAGGCACAGTACTTGCTCCCATCCTATTCCTTATCCTCATATCAGACATTGACAGGGATATAAGCCACAGTGCTGTGTCTTCCTTTGCAGATGACACCCGAATCTGTATAACAGTGTCCACCGTTGAAGACACTGCAAGACTCCAAGCAGACATAAACCAAATCTTTAAATGGGCTGCAGAAAACAATATAAAGTTCAATGATGAGAAATTTCAATTACTCAGATACGGAAAACGTGAAGAAATAAAAAATCTCATCGGAGTACAAAACCAATTCCAACCACACAATAGAGCGAAAAACTAATGTCAAAGACCTGGGAGTGATCATGTCAGAGGACCTCACCTTCAAGAAGCATAACAAAGTAGCAATTGCATCTGCTCGAAAAATGACAGGATGGATAATGAGAACCTTCAAAACCAGGGATGCCAAGCCCATGTTGACACTTTACAGATCGCTTGTTCTATCTAGGCTAGAATATTGCTGCACACTAACTGCACCTTTCAAGGCGGGTGAAATTGCTGACCTTGAAAATGTGCAGAGAACCTTCACCGCATGCATAAGTGCGATAAACCACCTCAACTACTGGGAACGCTTGAAGTTCCTAAACCTGTACTCTCTAGAACGCAGGCGGGAGAGATACATTATTATATACACATGGAAAATTCTCGAGGGATTAGTACCAAACTTGCACACAAAAATCACTCCCTACGAAAGCAAAAGACTCGGCAGGCGATGTAACATCCCCCCAATGAAGAGCAGGGGTGCCACTAGCACGTTGAGGGACAACACAATAAGTGTCAGGGGCCCAAGATTGTTCAACTGCCTCCCAGCATACATCAGGGGGATTACCAACAAACCCCTGGCTGTCTTCAAGCAGGCACTGGACAGGCACCTCAAGTCGGTACCTGACCAGCCAGGCTGTGGTTCGTACGTTGGACTGCATACGGCCAGCAGTAACAGCCTGGTTGATCAGGCTCTGGTCCAACAGGAGGCCTGGTCACAGACCGGGCCGCAGGGGCGTTGACCCCTGGAATTCTCTCCAGGTAAACTCCAGGTAAACAGGAACACTTCTGAATCTATCCCTTCCTTCACATTATTCTCATATACCAGAAACAGCACTGGTCCCAGGATTGACTCCTTTGGAACCCCGATCTGACACCTCAGCACGTACCATGACTCATTGGTGTTTCCCTGTCAGGTATTTTCTGATCCATTGCAGTGTGTGCCATGTTATACCTGCCTGGTTTGCCAGGTCTGCGGTCTTCATTACCAATCCCCGATCTTCATGACTTTGCACTTGGTGTTGACTTCCTGGAGCCAGT
>WNWK01034728.1:0-20269 GCA_009830355.1 Cherax destructor
ATGCTCTAAACAAGCCCCTGGCTGTCTTCAAGCAGGCGCTGGACAGGCACCTCAAGTCGGTACCTGATCAGCCGGGCTGTGGTTAAATTCTTGGACTGCGTGCGGCCAGCAGAAAAACCTGGTTGATCAGGCCCCCTGGCCCAAAAAGGGGGCCTGGTCACAGACCGGGCCGGGGGGGCGTTGACCCCGGGAATTCTCCCCAGGTAGACTCCAGGGTAGATGGCGGTAACCCCAAGTCTTCAGTAGGTTGTATAGCGTATTTTGGGTGATTTTGCATTTGGGAGTTATATCATTCTGGGTGACCACGTATTTTAGTGTTATGTGGGTCCTTGCTAGGCCATCACAGCGTTGCGGAACCTCTGAAGGAAGGAAAATACAGGAGCAACAAACTTGCTCCCGCTGCCTCTGCCTTGGGGGTGAATCAATCAAGCTAACAAAACCAGATGAACCCCCCCCCTATTGAAACAGCAAACAAACTCAATGATTTCTTCTCCACCATGGGAAAAAAAAGCTGGAAAAGAAAAATCCCAAGTTCAAACACTCCACCTAACGACTATCTCACTGGCACCTACCCGAACCCCTTTTCCCCTCCCCCCCAAACCCAATAAAGTTTCACTTATAACCCAACACATTAAAAAACAAAGCGGGTTTGACCTAAATAACACCCCTTTTATATAAAAAAAAGCCTCTAAGTTCTCTCACCAATTATTGCAACACTTTTTTAAAAAATCCATCGAACCCCTCCCCCCTTCCCCATCAATACTCAAAATAGCGGGGGTCACCCCCCCCATAACGGAGGAGATCAAACAGACCTGAATAACTACAGGCCGATATCTAACACCCCTTCTCCCCAAAATCTTTAAAAAAATTAATTCATGAAAAATATATTCCTACCTCACCTCCAACAACGTACTCAACCACTGTCAATTTTTGGTTAGGACTAATAAAAATACAAATGATGCCTTAAAAAATGTTGAAATAATTTACACCGCCCTTGAAAAAAAGAAACCCCAGGGGGAATCTTCATTGATTTACGTAAAGCCGATACAGTTGACCATGATCTGTTACACCAAAATTTTCACACTTTTGGTTGAGGGCACTCCCTCAACTATAAAAACATACCTTAGCAACCCGAAAAAATGTGTACACAAATGGAGCTAGCTCTACCGCCAAAAAATTTCCCGTGGGGGTCCCACAGAAGGGGTGTTTCCCACTTCTCTTTCTCATTTTCATAACGACCTACCAAATGCCCTTTCAACTACTCAAACCCATACCCATTTTCAGTTTACACTACAACGTTATCTCGCCCAAAAAACCCAGACATACTAGCCCAAAACTGTAAAACCCGGTTTCAGAAAATATCTACCTGGATGATGACCAACAAACTTATCTCAATATTGATAAAACCTATTTTTTTCCAAATTTGGGGGAGCCAAAAAACGCACCACTTAAAATAAAATTTAAAAGGGTCCCCCATCACAAAACTCACAGAGGGGAAAATTCTTAGGAATCCATCTTGACAGTGGCCTCAAATTTCATAAAATATCAACAAATTTCCAAGAAAGTCTCAAGGACCGTGGGAATCCCTCAAGATACGGTCTATGTTCCCACAACCCCGCTCTCCTTCCCTATATCACTCACTCATTTTCCCCCTACCTATGAAATTTTGGGATGGGCTCTACATCATTAACTAATCTCAGACCACTAATAAAAAAAAGGCAGCAGTTAGAATAATAACATTCACACTCCAGACAACATACTCCCCCCAAATTTTTAAAAATCCCAAACTTTTCTTACCATACAAGACATTCATACTTTTTTTCTGTGCCTACTACATACATATTAAATGAAGCAAATCAGCTCCTCAAGCATTATTTATGTAAGGTGTGATAAATATTGTTGAAAATTTCATGACGGGTCCTCATTTATATTTTTTGTCTATATCCTTATCTATTTACCAGGGCATAGTTCTGAAAATTTTAAAATAAATAAATGCTGTTAATTAACTCAAAAATGTTTTTAAATTTTGAATTTTTTTCTTCGCTTTTCTGTTGCTCTGTTATTGTATGTTCCAATATTTTTTTCTTGAATTTTTGTTAATCTGTAATATAGTGTATAACATTAATTTTTTTTGTGTCTGATTTTTTTTCAGTATTAGTATTCATTGTAAAAATTTTATTGTGGTAGGAATAAGGTTTATAGGGGAAATGCCCTTTCCCTTGAAAAATTTTTAAAAAAAGGGTTTGTGTACATGAGGGGGTTCTATTCAAAACAAGGGAAACACGAGGAAGATTTTCCCCCCTATCCACTCTCACCCCTTTTGTCACCCAAAAGCCCTTTTCAATTTCCCTCTTTTGGGATTATACTGCTGCTAAAAAGGGTGAGTTCATAATCTGTGTTGAGGAGAAAAGAGAGAAGATCAAATATTGTTAAATGCAGTTTTTTTGGAAGCCATTGGAGGAAAAAACCCCAAACCGGCATATCTTTGTACTTTAAAAAGGGGGCCCTATTAACTTTTATCCCTTTTGTAACTTGCCTTATTATGATAGTTAAATGATACCTGTATATTGTATGATTATAGAAAATTTTGAAGAATAGTGATAATTTAAGGTGTAATGATTGTTATTTTTTGACTCATGTGACCCCCCAATCCCTTCTTATTTCTAACCTATAACTTTCCTAACCTATTTTTTATGCTAATACTTTTTTACTAAATATTCCCCCTTTTTATGTTTAACTATGTTTATTCTCTGTAAGTTGCCTGCCCCATGTAACTGAATTTAACCAGCTTATATATTTTTTACTTTTTTTTGTACCACTATTTTTTTTTCCCTTTCCCCCATTCATACTAGCCATGTTTCATGTTTATTCTGTGTATAAAATATATGTTCATTTTTTTTTGGTGTATTATAATTGTGTTAAGTTATACTGTTTGTTTACTGTATTTCAGCTGTTTATTTTTATGTAAAATCTTGAATTGTTTTTGATATGCCATTTTTTTATTGTTTTCATAATTTGTTAATTATATTCCATTTTTTATTTTTTTTTCAAGATCTTTTTTTTTTGTAAAATTCTTGTTTGTTTTTTTTGTGACAAAAACCGGGAAAATGTTTTTTTAGGGGTTTGGGGGTTAAGCAACCAGGCACCCCAAAGAAATGCCCCAAAGAGGAGAGACCCCACCAGAAAACGGGAGGGAAGTGTAGAGCCCCCTTGAACACCCTAGCCCTGGAGGATTGGACCAGGCTTGTAATCTGGGAGGAACCCCCTAACCTGGGGAAACGGGGAATGTATCAAGGAAATGAAAACCAGTAGGGAAAAAGCTATGTGGGGGGGGAGTGAACATCAGTAAGCAAGGCTTACTCTAAGAATTAAGTAGCTATTACAATTTTTTTTTTTGTGCCAACACTTTCTGATACCCTTGTAATGTTTTTTTAAAATTTAAGTGGTTTTTCCGGATGTTTTTTCTTTTCCCCCTTTGGATGTATACAAGGTCCATGTGCCCGAGACTAAATTAAAAAAAAACTATTGATGTTATCCTTTTTTTGGAGGCAAGCCCTGATAAGGTGCCCCCACTGTCGTGTTTTTTAGGCCATGCACCCCAAGAGCCAGTACTTATCAGGAACCCCCCCATCTTGTTTTAACTATCCTGTGTTATTTTCCTGGGGGTTCCCCCGCTCTAAAACCCCAAAATCCTTGTTTTTTTTCCCCTTTTCCTATGACTTATTTCTTTTTTTCCCTTCCACTATTAAAAAAGCAGGTGGTGGCAGCATATCCAAGAGGGAAAAGACCGCTACCGTCTATTCTCCCATATTCCTTTAAAGTTTTCCCCTTTTTTTGGGTCTCTATATTCCCATATTTTTTTTAAAACCCCCAAGTCTCTACCTGAGGGAATAGACAATATGGCACGTCTTGGGGCTCTGTCGACCCCGGGGGGGGGCTGGGGTGGGAAATAATTTAATTAGGTATAACAAATAATTTAAACCCAACCCTTTAAAACCCTTTCCCCTTTCCAATTTTAAAAGGACACATGACCATAACACTAGACACAGATCACTCCCCGATGTTCCCCCTGTCCACCAACAATTTTGTAAAAACTCAAGCATATAAAAAGGGACGAAAATTTGGAATTTATTACCGTCAGCCAAAGAAACCCTGCCTGTACCCCAATTCCAAAAAAATTAAAAAAACCCCCTTCACCCAAAACCCAAAAAGCTCAATATCAAACATTCCCCCCAAAGTAGAATAATCACTTAAATGTAAAAAATTTAAAAATAATACATACATTGATATGTTCAACTTATATTCAAACTTTATAAATAGATACACAATTATACTTATTATATACATTATCAACCATATTTTTCCATGTAGTCTGAAACCCAAGAATGCCCGCAATGCGCAGCATATTAGGGGGTTTTTGGGATGTAAAAATCTCCTTTTTTACCTATGTATCATGTAAACCCAACAAAAGTATCCTTTTTACCATGTCTAAATAAAGTAATTTTTATTATCTTTGTACCATGTCTAAATAAAGTGTGGAAATTCCCCCCCTGGTTTTGGACCCCAGGGGGTTTCCCTTTGATGTTCTCATCCACCCCACTGCACTTTTGGGTTAAATATTTATATATTTGGGGGGCTCCCTAATACGTACGATAGAAAAAATTTTTTTGGGCTGTATAGGTGATTACGTGACTGAATACAAGTAGAAAAAAAGGAGAGAACACACAATTGAACAAAGACCATCACTCACCCATTAACAGCATCATAGCGGTGCATTGTAAACGGGGACCTAGCTAAGGTACATCTAAAAATTTATAACAATCCTATCCCGATAACTGACTGCTACAAAAAAATGAGTAATTTGTTTTAGGTGAGGGGGTCACCCGTTTTTTTGTTCTTCCCCCGGTCGCCCCGATAGCGATTATAATCCCCGGGGCCCCATGATGGTAAGGGCCGTATAGAAGTGTTGCCCTTTTTGACACCTCTACAATTTCCGGGGCAGAATCGTGAGGTCAACATGTGGTTGCTAGGAGAATGTTGTTGAGAATCCTACACACATTCTCTCCATGACATTAACATCCCCCAAATCCTCTTTAATTCACACGACGATTTAATATCTCACTAGTTCCCACCCTTTTTTTGTTCACTTCCCCTTTAATTTTGACATTGATGGGTCGACAGATCTCGTGATCTTGGGGCGTTCGATATAATTCGTCCGTCAAGATCTTGATGTGGGGGTTTTCTCGTTGAGTTAAAGGGAAAATTAATTTCCCTTTACTTCGATACGCCCACGATACCGGGCGTTATTTAACATGTGGTTGGTCGGGGTAGCGATTCATATCCTCTCAATTTTCGGCCTTATTCTGTTTATACGTAAAACACCCCTATTATATCCGGGTTAAATTCCCACTAGTTTTACACATTCAACGTTTTAAATTTTTTTAAATTGATAGCAAAGAAAAATTTTGTTCTCCCCCCATATTCAAGATGGCGGTCTGGGTATGGCCCACGCCAGCCCCGTCAGTACAATCACCCCCTGATTATTTCCCAACCCTTTTACTATTTTTACCATTTCACAATATTCTTGACAAAACCAGTCTTTTCCCTAATAAAAACCCCCCAATCGGGGCCACGACTTTTCCTTTTGTGGCCCGCGTCACTGGATTTTAAATTGCCCCCCGGCCCCCCCCTGAAAACACCATATATCGCCAACCACTACATACCACTGGGTTTTTTCCCGGAAATTTTTCCCTCAGTATACATTGAAGATGATTACGACCTTCCTATTGCAAAGGGGGAATTTTAACAACCATTTTTGGGCCCAAATTCCCCAAAATAACTGGCTCCATACTGGGGCCCAAAAGAAGCCTCTTACCCTATACCCACGCGACAATTTTCTCTGTCTCCCCACCCCTACGGCCTCCCCCGCCTCCCCCTCTTGACGGGCATCTCAACCCAGGGCGTTAATTCGTTGGTTTTTTTCATTTAAAGGGAAGTTAAGCCAACAGCAACACATTAATGATATCTATTCATATTGGAAGGTTTATAATAAAACTTTCAAAAAAGCCCAATATTTTCCCCCGGGAATATATCCTTCAGTTTCCTCTTTTAAAAACCCTGGGTCCCTTTGACCCATCCCATGTCGGGGGTTAAATGGGGAACAGTGATAAAGAAAGGGGAATGGGGGGCCTAAAGTTCCTCTAAAAGAAAAGGCACAGTGTCTACCTACTGAGGCTCAGGGAATTTATGTCTAGCCCTTATACAATTCATATGGACTACGCTTGCTCTTCATGGTACTCTGCCCTGACCATAAAACGAGATAAACTGCAAATCACACAGAAAAAAGTGATAAGATTCACCCTGGACCTGGGCCAAGGGAAATGAGACCGGGATGAATTACAACAATTGGATAGGGAATGTAAAGACAGAGTAAAACAACAAGTTGGGGTTAAAAATACCCAGAGCCCCCGGGGCCCGGGGAATCCCTGGAGATTTGGTTTATTACCCATTAATATTTATATTAAAAATTTTTTATAAGAAAAAGTATTTTGTTCTAAATTAAAACATTATTGAATTTTATTGTATTTACAGTTTTTAACGGCGTTTAAAAATATATTTAAATATTTCAGGGTTTTGTTTAAAATTTACTATTTAATTAAAACTAATATGAAATCTTTAAACTTATATTTTTACATTAGAAAATTTTAAATAAAAAAAAAAAAAAATGTCTATAATTTTTAGTTACAAAGAAAGCCAATTTTTTATAAAAAGGTCATCTTTGGCCTTTTATTGTTATTTATATCTTCTAATATTATTACTGGTACTTACTTAGTTAAAACGAAGGCTTTATTGCAGATATCGTAGGATGGAAGTTTGCTAGGGGTCCAAAACTGTTCAACTGCTTCCCATCATACACAAGGGTGATTAAAGAGAGACCTATGGCTGTCTTCAAGACTCCTAGCTGCCTACAAGACCACTGGTTGTCTTCAAGATTACTGGATGTCAAGAACCCTGGATGTCTTCAAGACCCCTGGATGTCTTCAAAACCCACCTGGCTGTCTTCAAGACCCCTGGTTGTCAAGACCTCTGGTTGTCTTCACGACCCCTGGCTGCCTACAAGACCCCTGGTTGTCTACAAAACTCTTGGTTGTCTTCAAGACCCCTGGCTGTCTTCAAGACCCCTGGTTGTCTTCAAGACCCCTGGTTGTCTTCAAGACCACTGGCTGTCTTGAAGACTCCTGGCTTTTCAATACCAATGGTGGTCTTCAAGACCCTTGGTTGTCTTCAATACATACAGGGCTCTTGAAGACAACCAGTGGTAGTGAGACAGAGGGTTGAGACAGCCAGTGGTTGAAGCAACCAAGGGTCTTGAAGACCACTGGCTGTCTTCAAGACCCCTGGCTATTTTCAAGACCCCTAGTTGTCTTCAAGAGCCCTGGTTGTCTTTAAGAGCCCTGGCTGTCTTTAAGAGCCATGGCAGTCTTCAATACCACTGGTTGACTTCAATACCACTGGTTGTCTTCAAGATCCCTGGTTGTCTTCAAAACATGAGTCTCTACTCAGACCCACCAATATACCACATTATATTAATAATAACACTGTTTACCTGGAGTTTACCTGGAGAGAGTTCCAGGGGTCAATGCCCCCGCGGCCCGGTCTGTGACCAGGCCTCATGGTGGATCAGAGCCTGATCAACCAGGCTGTTACTGCTGGCCGCACGTAGTCCGACGTACGTACCACAGCCCGGCTGGTCAGGTAGAGACTTTAGGTGCCTGTTCAGTGCCTGCTTGAAGACAGCCAGGGGTCTATTGGTAATCCACCTTATGTACGTTGGGAGGCAGTTGAACAGTCTTGGGCCCCTGACATTTATTGTGTTGTCTCTCAACGTGCTAGTGACACCCCTGCTTTTCATTTACCTGGAGTTTACCTGGAGAGAGTTCCAGGGGTCAACACCCCTGCGGCCCGGTCTGTGACCAGGCCTCATTGGGGGATGTTGCTTCGTCTGCCGAGTCTTTTGCTTTCGTAAGAAGTGACTCTCGTGTGCAAGTTTGGTACTAATCCCTCTAGGATTTTCCAAGTGTATATAATAATGTATATACACTTGGAAAATCCTAGAGAAGTACCAAAGCACACAAGTCACTCTACAAGCAAAAGACTCGGCAGATGTGCAACATCCCCCAGTGGAACAAGAGTGCCACTAGCACGTTGAGACAACACAATAAGTGTCAGGGGCCCAAGACTGAAAAAAATATAATGAACCTAAATTGAAAACTATATATTTTTCTTTTTTAAATTCGCAGCATAGAGTAACTGTTCCACATTGGGGGATGTCGTTGACACGACGGAGCACGGCGGAGCTACGTGTTTTTTTCGTGATTTTCACTGTCTCTCTTTCATACTAAGCAAATTTCCTAAATTTGCTTGTAACAGATAAGTGAACTGTAGATATAAATCCATTGTACACCTGTTAACCCCTTCAGGGCCTAGTTCCTAGGTCTTTTGTGTATCCATATGCTCTTCCGCAGGATGGATATGGGGTGCACAATAAACTAGCCACTTCGGTGGCAAAATCTAAAATCTAATCTCTTGCGTGCTAGAAATTTAAACTGTGTCAGTGAACTTATAAGATACATCCCTCCAACGCTTGGAACTAATCTAGAAGAAAACAGTATACACTGAGTAAAAAAAAAAAGAGAATTAGTGTGCAATAACATAGCAGAGTCATACTCCCAGAGGAAAACTATAGACTTAGCGTGTCGTGTGCCAATAACAAAATATTTGAACAATTTGTCAGAGGAAAAGAGTCCCCCTGATAATAGAGTGTAGATATAGTGTTATATAGTGGAAATGCCGTGCCCATGTGACAACAGGAAAATGCAACCTCCCGTCCTGTAAGTTTTTCCACCCTGAAATGTGCCACTCATCAGTTCAGGAAAGACAGTGCTATAACTTATATTGCCAGGCACACCACGTAAAGGGTACAAGACGACACAGAACATCCAGACCATGACAAAACCTGGGTAGCCACAGCCACTCCGGAGAGAGATGGTTTTTTTAGCGCCAGGAAGGAAAAAAAGCTGGCAGGAAATGACAGAAATCGTACGAGAACTGCAATAATTTCTGGAGTGGAATCACAATCAATTGCCTCCACTCCAAAGCAACAGATATTAGTGCCAGGAAAAAAAGACCCCCCTATACCACCAATCCAAAGTGGGATTATGAGGCTAAGGTCGCAAGGGATTCGAAGGGTTCTTTCAGGTATACAGAAGTAAGATTAGGGACAAGATAGGCCCACTTAAGAGTAACTCAGGACAGATCACGGACAGTGATAAGGATATGTGTGAAATTTTCAATACTTACTTCCTCTCAGTTTTTACTCAGGAAGATACTAGCAGAATTCCAGAAATAATAAATTATGTAGAACTGGAAGATAACAGACTATGCTCGATTGGGGTAACTAGTGACATGGTCCTCAGACAAATAGAGAAATTAAAACCTAACAAATCCCCAGGCCCTGATGAACTGTTTGCAAGAGTTTTAAAGGAATGTAAAGAGGAACTTAGCAAGCCTTTGGCAAATCTTTTCAATATATCACTACAAACTGGCATAGTGCCAGACAAGTGGAAAAGGGCAAATGTAATACCTATTTACAAGGCAGGTGACAGGTCCTTAGCTTCGAACTATAGACCAATAAGCCTTACCTCCATAGTTGGTAAATTTATGGAATCAATAATTGCCGAGGCAATTCGTAGCCATCTTGAAAAGCATAAATTGATTAATGAATCTCAACACGGTTTTACAAAGGGGCGTTCATGTCTTACGAATTTACTAACTTTTTTCACTAAGGTGTTTGAGGAGGTAGATCATGGTAATGAATATGATATTGTGTATATGGACTTCAGTAAGGCTTTCGATAAAGTTCCACATCAGAGGCTACTGAGGAAACTTAAGGCACACGGAATAGGAGGAGAAATTTTTCCTGGGTAGAGGCATGGTTGACTAATAGGCGGCAGAGAGTTTGCATAAATGGAGAGAAATCAGAATGGGGGCGCGTCTCAAGCGGTGTTCCACAGGGTCAGTTTTGGGCCCCCTGTTGTTTACAATTTACATAAACGACATAGATGAGGGAATAAATAGTAGCATAAGTAAATTTGCTGATGACACCAAAATAGGCAGTCCAATTCATTCAAATGAGGACATTAGAGCACTCCAGGATGATTTGAATAGACTGATGCAGTGGTCGGAGAAGTGGCAGATGGAGTTTAATGTAAACAAATGCAAAGTTCTAAATGTTGGGCAGGACAATAACCATGCCACATATAAGCTGAATAATATAGATCTTATTACTTGTAATTCCGAGAAGGATTTAGGAGTTCTGGTTAGTAGTAATCTGAAGCCTAGACAACAGTGCATAAGTGTTCGCAATAAAGCTAACAGAATCCTTGGCTTCATATCAAGAAGTATAAATAACAGAAGTCCTCAGGTTGTTCTTCAACTCTATATATCTTTGGTTAGGCCTCATTTAGATTATGCTGCACAGTTCTGGTCACCGTATTACAGAATGGATATAAATGCACTGGAAAACGTACAAAGGAGGATGACAAAGTTGATCCCTTGTATCAGAAATCTTCCCTATGAGGATAGACTGAGTGCCCTGAATCTGCACTCTCTAGAAAGGCGTAGAATTAGGGGGGATATGATTGAGGTGTACAAATGGAAAACAGGAATAAACAAAGGGGATGCAAATAGCGTGCTGAAAATATCCAATTAAGACAGGACTCGCAGCAATGGTTTCAAGTTGGAAAAGTTCAGATTCAGGAAGGATATAGGAAAGCACTGGTTTGGTAATAGAGTTGTGGATGAGTGGAACAAACTCCCGAGTACCGTCATAGATGCTAAGACGTTGTGTAGTTTTAAAAATAGGTTAGATAAATACATGGGTGGGTGTGGATTGGTGTGAGTTTGGACCTGACTAGCTTGTACTAGGTCAGATGCAGTGCTCCTTCCTTAAGTGAATGTAACCTGACCTGTACTAATTCCTTAAGTGGAAGTGACCTGACCAGGTGGTCGGCTGGACAATTATATGAGTGGGTGCAGTTGGGTGTGAATTGGTCCTGACTAGCTTGTGCTACTAGGTCAGATGCAGTGCTCCTTCCTTAAGTGAGTGTAACCTGACCTGGCTGGGTCGGGGCATTGGCTTAAGCCGTTGGAGATTTGGGCCAGTAGGCCTGCTGCAGTGTTCCTTCTTTCTTATGTTCTTAAATATACAGGGTCTAAAGCCAGCAACGAACAAGATACCTTACATCCGTGGACTGCTTACAGAGTCAAATGCTATGTTTGTGGCTTTCACAGAGACCCACATAAGAGATCACTTCGATAATGAAATATGGATCCCGGGCTACAACCTATACAGATGTGACAGTGAACAGGCAAAAGGTTGGGGTTGGCCTGTATATCACAGAGTCACTTATATGTTCAGAACTACTAAATGCCTCAAATGATGTAGTTGAAGTATTAGCAGTAAAGATCCTGCCCCCAACATCTTGCTCCATGGGGATTTCAACCTAAGGCACCTAAAATAGAGGAATATTGCAAACAATGTGGTAGCAGAGATAACACCAGGAGGCAGCTCAGTTGAAAACTCGCACACACATGAACTTTTAAATCTCTGCACCAAATTCACCTTAAACCAGCAAATAGTAGAGCCTACAAGATTAGAAAATACGCTGGACCTTATCTTCACCAACAATGATGATCTGATACGAAATGTCATCATATCAAAAACAATATACTCAGAATCACAACATAATAGAGGTCCAGACATGTATGCGGGGAGCTCCACATCAACAAAATGTGATCAGTCGCGAGGGAGCCTTCTCCAAATTCAACTTCAATAACAAAAACATAAGGTGGGACCAAATAAACCAAGTCTTAAATGATATAAACTGGGAAGAGAGCCTAAGCATCACGGATCCTAACCTATGTCTAGAACAAATTAACTCTGTGGCACATGAGGTTTGCTCAAGGCAAATTCCCTTCAGGAAAAGGAGGAGATGTAAACTAGAGAGAGGTGCTCCCTATACAGGCGAAGGCAAAGAATAACGGAGCGGCTACAAGAGGCCAATATATCTGAAATACGTAGGGAGACACTGGTCAGAGAAATAGCTAACATCGAATTAAAACTAAAGGAATCTTACAGGAATCAAGAAACGCGGGAAGAACTAAAAGCCATAAATGAAATTTAAAGAAACCCAAGGTATTTCTTTTCTTATGCCAAATCAAAGACGAGAACAACATCCAGTATTGGGCCCCTACTTAAACGGGATGGGTCCTACACAGATGACAGCAATGAAATGAGTGAGTTACTAAAGTCCCAGTATGACTTAGTTTTTAGCGAGCCGCTAACCAGACTGAAACTCGAAGACCTAAATGAATTTTGTATGAGAGTGCCACAGAATTTGGCAGATGCATGCCTATCTGACATTATCCTGACACCAAATGATTTCGAAAAAGCAATAAATGACATGCCCATGCACTCCGCTCCAGGCCCAAACTCATGGAACTCCGTGTTCATCAAGAACTGCAAGAAGCCCCTATCATGTGCTTTTAACATCCTATGGAGAGGGAGCATGGACACTGGGGTCGTCCCACAGTTCCTAAAAACAACAGACATAGCCCCACTCCACAAAGGGGCAGTAAAGCAATAGCAAAGAACTACAGACCAATTGCGCTAACGTCCCATATCATAAAAATCTTTGAAAAGGTTCTAAGAAGCAAGATCGCCACTCATCTAGATACCCATCAATTACACAACCCAGGGCAGCATGGGTTTAGAGCAGGTCGCTCCTGTCTGTCCCAACTACTGGACCACTACGACAAGGTCCTGGATGCTCTAGAAGACAAACAGAATGCAGATGCTATATACACAGACTTTGCAAAAGCCTTTGACAAGTGTGACCATGGTGTAATAGCACACAAAATGCGTGATAAAGGAATAACAGGAAAAGTTGGTAGATGGATCTATAATTTCCTAACAAGTAGAACACAAAGAGTAGTATTCAACAGAGTAAAGTCTGAGGCAGCTACAGTGAAAAGCTCTGTTCCACAAGGCACAGTACTCGCTCCCATCCTGTTCCTCATCCTCATATCGGACATAGACAGGGATATAAGCCACAGTGCTGTGTCTTCCTTTGCAGATGACACCCGAATCTGTATGACAGTGTCCACCGTTGAAGACACTGCAAGACTCCAAGCAGACATAAACCAAATCTTTAAATGGGCTGCAGAAAACAATATGAAGTTCAATGATGAGAAATTTCAATTACTCAGATACGGAAAACGTGAAGAAATTAAAATCTCATCGGAGTACAAAACTAATTCCAACCACACAATAGAGCGAAAACTAATGTCAAAGACCTGGGAGTGATCATGTCAGAGGATCTCACCTTCAAGGACCATAACAATGTAGCAATTGCATCTGCTCGAAAAATGACAGGATGGATAATGAGAACCTTCAAAACCAGGGATGCCAAGCCCATGTTGACACTTTACAGATCGCTTGTTCTATCTAGGCTGGAATATTGCTGCACACTAACTGCACCTTTCAAGGCGGGTGAAATTGCTGACCTTGAAAATGTGCAGAGAACCTTCACCGCACGCATAAGTGCGATAAACCACCTCAACTACTGGGAACGCTTGAAGTTCCTAAACCTGTACTCTCTAGAACGCAGGCGGGAGAGATACATTATTATATACACATGGAAAATTCTCGAGGGCTTAGTACCAAACTTGCACACAAAAATCCTCCGTACGAAAGCAAAAGACTCGGCAGGCGATGTAACATTCCCCAATGAAGAGCAGGGGTGCCACTAGCACGTTGAGGGACAACACATAAGTGTGAGGGGCCCAAGATTGTTCAACTGCCTCCCAGCATACATCAGGGGATTACCAACAAGCCCCTGGCTGTCTTCAAGCAGGCACTGGACAGGCACCTCAAGTCGGTACCTGATCAGCCGGGCTGTGGTTCGTACGTTGGACTGCGTGCGGCCAGCAGTAACAGCCTGGTTGATCAGGCTCTGGTCCAACAAGAGGCCTGGTCACAGACCGGGCCGCGGGGGCGTTGACCCCTGGAATTCTCTCCAGGTAGACTCCAGGTAGACAGTGCAGTATCTTCCTTTGCAGATGACACCCGAATCTGTATGACAGTGTCCACCGTTGAAGACACTGCAAGACTCCAAGTAGACATCAATCAAATCTTTAAATGGACTGCAGGAAACAATATGAAGTTCAATGATAAGAAATTCAATTACTCAAATATGGAAAACGTGAGGAAATTAAAATCTCATCGGATTACAAAACAAATTCCAACTACACAATAGAGCGAAAAACTTGATCTTGATCTTGATGACCGAAGCATCGGTGAAATGGGGAAGGAAGAAGGAAAGGGAAGGATGGAAATACTGGGAAAGGATGGGATGGTGGAGGAGAGGAGGGTATGAAGATCAGTGGCCCAACCACTGTGGAGCAAGTGTACTGATGTACTGCAGGTCTTGTTGGCGAGTAATCAGGGACGACGAGGTATGGCACCTATAAAGGTGCGGTGCGGGCGGCGGCAGGCAGGCAGGGAAGGTCAAGGCAGTCACAGGAACGAACTTCAGTGATGTGTTGGTGAGGAGGTTACTTGATCAGTGTTCCATTGCGGCATGTATTAAATTTCCTTGTTGGGAGGTGAGATAGCTCAAATAGGGGGTTGTTGTTTTTAAATTCAGAACGGCTCCAGAGGATTGTGTCTGTTTTGATGATCTGATCAGTACACCCGAACTTGACAGTTCCGTCTTGGAGTTGGTAGAGAAAATTATTGGCACGTGTTGTGTCACCCTTCGATGCAATGGTGAAGAACCTGACACCAGGTATGGAGTATGGTTTTTCCATAGCAGAGGTGATGGAAGGTGAAGTCTGTGATTGGTTAGTGGCAGTATCAGATGAAGGCTTCTCATTGGTAGTGAACTCTCACTGGTGGAGGTTGTAGTAGAGCGAGTGTCATCTTCAACCAGCAATTCTTGCAAGTCATCTGGTGCAGCAAAGCTGACGACTTTTGGAATTATCTTTAAAATCTCAGTTGAAGGAGGACTTGTTGGGAAGTTGAATGCTGGCATGTTGTTGAGGGCAAGAAGTTCGTTTATAGATGTGTTGAAGGATTTTGGTTGAGCTGCATTGTTCATGTGAGCAAACATCATACAGTAGTAAATTTTCGTGGAGATGTCCTCAGGCAGAGGAGCGGAAGGTGGTAGTGGCGGAGATGCTGGTGCAGTCTGCTGAGTGGCTTGCAGGATCTTGGTGGTTGTAGACTGGAGTTTGGCTGTTGCAGCATAGGTTGGAGAGTTGCCTGGTGTTTTCTTAAGGTCTTCCTTTAATTTCTTGGAAAGGATCTCCTTTCGAACAGGACCTTTGGCTGCCAGAGTATGATGATCACTTTTACAGTTGATGCAGGTAGGAGCAGTAGTGGAGGTGCAGGAACGAAAGTCGTGACCTTCAGACCCACAGGTGGAACATATCTTCTTGTTCTTCACATGACATTCGTTGGTAGAGTGACTGTAGAAGAAACATGTCCAGCAGAGTGAAATTTGCTTGAATCGTTCAGGTTCAAGTTGACTAGGATTGATGTAGTAGTAGGAGACAGCCAAACCATCTGAGAGAGCTCTGGTAGCCATGTTCACGTCTATAAACGTGATTTTCAGCATTGATGAAGCATTGGGGATCTTGATTACACCTTCTAATTCAGCTCAATCGTTGAGATCTTCAATTGATTGCTTGATTTCGTCGGTAGTCATAAATGGTGACATTGAGAGAGCAAAGCCTTGATCATCAAGGATTTTGATAGCAGTTGGTGAAAAGACTTTTTCTGCTTCCTCATCATTGATGAATGTGACAAGGAAGGCTTCGTGAAGAGTTGTAATTACTGAGAATTTCAACTGCAAACTGCTTTTGAGGGCAGTTGCAAGGGCAGCTTGGAAGCATCAGTGGTTGAAGAGTCCATAGCCTTGATCTTCACTCGATGAACCATCGTGGTTCAGGTAAAGGTTCCCCTCCCCAACGGGGATCGTAGGGATACGGGAAGAGTCAGAGCTGCTATGACCTGCCTGGGCAAGAGTCAGAAGCAGAATCCTAGTAGTCAGTGTGTCTGTGTCTAGTAGTCGAGTGAGTCAGCGAAAAACTAATGTCAAAGACCTGGGAGTGATCATGTCAGAGGATCTCACCTTCAGGGACCATAACACCGTAGCAATCGCATCTGCTACAAAAATGACAGGATGGATAATGAGAACCTTCAAAACCAGGGATGCCAAGCCCATGTTGACACTTTTCAGGTCGTTTGTTCTATCAAGGCTGGAATATTAGTGCACACTAACTGCACCTTTCAAGACAGGTGAAATTGCTGACCTACCTGAAACCAATACTCTTTGCTGACGACACAACTTATGTCATCTCCCACACAAATCTTAATACCATTGTTAACAACGAATTAATAAAAATATCAACATGGATGACAGCCAATAAACTTCCCTCAACACTAAAAAAACCTTTTTTATATTATGTTTGGCAACAGACAGGTGACCCAAAAATTAAACAAAGATAAAAAATACATCTATTGTTAAACATAAGGGGGGAAATTTCCCCGGGGCCCTTTCCCCCTTGACATCCCCCTGAAATTCACCCCCTATATCCAACACATAACAAAGAAAGTCTTCAAAACGGGGGATCCTCTCTAAGATACGTTTGGGGCCCAAAACCAGCCCTTTTTCACTATACTTTTAAAATTAATCATCCCCCTCACATATGCCATTTGTGCATGGGGATCAACAGAAATTTCCCCCACCTAAAGCCAAAAAACCCCCAAAAAAAACCAGTAAAATTATCACGCAATCCAACGCTTAAAAACCCCCCCACTCTTCAAACCCCTAAACCTACTCACTGTTCAGGACCCCCCATACTTACTACCCTTTTCTACATTTATAGAACCATAAATTCCAACTTTAACCCGGGAGCTAAAACACTTTCTTGACAGTTGTGACAGAACCCATACCCCTTACCAGACATAAACATCCTTTGACTTCCCCCCGTGTCCGACTAAATCTATAAAAATTTTCAATGCGAAAAAAAAGGGCCAAAATGGGGAACTCCCCCCCAAAACTCGGGGAACTGCAGACACAACCTCCATTTTCAAAAACCAAAAAACATCTTACCCATTTCCCCACCCAACCGGAGCTTTAACCACATGAAAACTCTTTATCTTGCACATATCCACAACAAAAGACACTGATATATGTGCCCAATTCACATGACTAACTAAAATTCTAATACAACTTTGCCATAATTCTTAAAAGTTATGATTTCCTAAGACACTCTAATATAGAAACTATTATGCCAAATCACCTTTACCATTAAAAACTAATTGTTAAATTCTTTTAAATAAAGAAATTCTTTAAACTAATTGTTAAATTCTTTAAACTAATTTTTTAAAATTCTCAAATTTTGAATTTCATTTACCTCAATTTTGTAAATATTAAAATATACAATTACCTAACCTTAAAAATCATTATAATCATTGTGTTACTATAGAGAAGACCTATCATAAGACGCCTGAAAAGCCTAGGCATACCTAGGCATATTATTGGCCATCTTTAATATCTACCATAAAATGTACATTACTATAAGACACCCAATTTTTGTATTTTTTTAGAAATAAAGAATTTGAATTTGAATTTGAATTAGAAAATGTAGAGAACCTTCCAAATAAAATGTGATAAATCACCTCAATTACGGGAACGCTTGGTTCCTAAACCTGTACTCCCTAGAACGCAGGCGTAGAGATACATTATTATATCCACATGGAAAATTCTCGAGGATTAGAACAAAATTTGGCACACGAGAGTCACTTCCTACAAAGCAAAAGACTCGGCAGGCGATATAACATCCCCCAATGAAAAGAGGGTAAAGCACGTTAGAGACAACCAATAAGAGTCAGGGGCCCAAGACGGAAACTGCCTCCCAGCATACATCAGGGGATTACCAAAAAACCCATGGCTGTCTTGAAAGGCACTGAACAGGACCAAAGCGGTACCAGCCAGGCTTGGTTGAAACGTTGGACAGCGTGCGGCCAGCAAAACAACCTGGGGTTGGGTCCGGGGTCGATCCAACATGAGGGCTGGTCACAGACCGGCTGCAGGGCGTTGACCCAATTCTCTCCAGGTAAACCCGGTAATTAGTGGAGGAGGATGGGGGATAGAAGGGAGAGGTTACTGGAAACTAAATGTGCGGATTATTAGAGGGGTGGATGGATAACAGGTTTTGGTGAAAATGGGATTCTGTGTGGGTAGGGAAAAATGAAATGAGAATATAGTGGAATGGTGGGGAAAATTGTCGAAACCGGGTATAATGGAATATTATAAGGAAGGGGCAGAGAGGAAAGCTGTTGGAGGAAGGAAGGAAAAGATCTTGAGGGGAAACTGAATAGTTGTTATGAAGAGGGGGGGAAAACCTGTGGAAAATAGGGTTTTTTGGATCCCGTTGCAGAAGAAGAATGAAAGGCTTGATTATAAGGTTGTGGGGGGAAGGATGATGTGTTATGGGTGACAGGCCAGCACATGTCTTGGAAATTTTAGGAAAAGGAGAGGAATGACTGTAATGGGGTTGGAGATTGGAAAGGTGAATGGGTATGTGGAAGGGCAAAGGTTGGAAACAATAGGAATGGGGCTTTGTTAATCGGATGAAAGAGACAGGAAGTATGGGAAGTGAGGGGGTGACAATCCGGGATTATAGAGCGCCTGATGATGTGTGCTGACTATAAAATTTTCGCTAAAATTTTGGGTAATAGAATGAAAAGTTGCTAATGGTGCTTGAGCAGGGGCATGGAATCCCATCCAGGTGAATAAAAAGGCCATGGAGGATCAGGAGTTTCAGAGGGAGAGGGGGGGGGAGTGGGGCCTGGACTGAGAGCGGCGTATGACAGTGTAGAAAGAGATATGTTAGGGGGGGTTTGTGTAGGCAGGGGGCTGGGGGGAAAATAGAGGTTGGGCAGAGATTTTGTTGGACGCGTGTGGAGTGCAACAATGGACATAAGCGAAAAAAAGGATGGGAAAAGGGTTTGCAACAGGGGTATGGAGTTTAGGTATGGAGTTTGGGGATGGGTTAGGGAAAAGGAAAATACTGAATGTCGAAATATAGATCTAGCTTTGATATAAAAATTTTAAAATAACAAGGACAGAATATTTATAGGAAAAAAAAGAATGGAGCAGGAAGGGAAAAAAAGGAGGGTTTTAAAAAAATGTTTATCAAATTGGGGAATAAAGGGGGAAATTTTAGATTAGTTGCAAGTACAGGTAACATTGATGTATTTGCCATAACTGAACTGGTTCAATACAAAAAAAAGGGACTCCGCTGAAATATACAGGGTTTAAAAATTTTCCAAAACAGAAGTTTCGGGAAGGGGTGGGGGGGACGTTGTCAGATCGCTTGAACTGTTATAAAAAAAGGGGGAAAAAGTCTGAAATTACACAACAGAGTCTGTCTGGGGAGAATTTTCAGAGGGGGGTGAAAAAATTATTTTAGGTGTGATATACCCCCCCCCAAACAGATAGGGGCCAAGGGGGACTACTATGGGGGGAAAATTTTTAAGGCCACAATGCACATAATAGTTATTCTGGGGGACTTCAACTTTAGTCAAATTGATTGGAATTTTTTTATGGGAATTTTGAATCTAACGACTTTTGAAATAGTTCAAGATTGTTTTGAAGCAGTTTGTGACAGAACCCACAAGGGGAAAAAATCTGTTGACTTAGTTCTGGGAAACAAGGAAACCCCTTTTTAATAATTTGAAATTAAAGGGAACTCGGAAGCGAACAAAAACAAATTTCCTTTTGGGATTGAATGGAAGTTTTATAGTAGGAATAACTCATAACCCCCGATTTTCGCTTAGATTACAATGGACTTAGAGAACACTTTATCTGTGGCTGGGGTAATGAAAGGCTATCATTGCAGTTTTCTAACACTATACATGCTGCCCCCAAAACATTTATCCCATATAAAGAAATTAGATCGAATAAAAAACCCCCAAATGGATGAATAATAGGCTCAAAAATCTTTTGGGCAGAAGAAAGGAATTTAAAAGATCAAAAGAGGGGAGGGTTTATCTTATGAATCAGATATTACATTAAGAGGACGAAAAGGGGGTAAGAAAAACTAAACGGGGTACAAATTAAAGTTGCTAGGATTC
>WNWK01034729.1:0-20268 GCA_009830355.1 Cherax destructor
ATTCACTGTCGGCTGTAGCATTCAGTTTCTTGGGGTTATAGTCCCCTTACTCACTGGGGTTACCCTTGGAGCCCTGAAATTTTCCAAAGATTATGATAGAAGTTTCTTTGGAGTGCCGACCTGCAAAACTATCAGCATTTGTGACATAATTTGCCCAAGGGGCTGAGTTCTCCAAGACGGATTCCTCTTAGTGGAACCCAATATTTTTTGACCGGTCAGGAATGCAGAGGTTAATTAACTGGTTCTACAACAGAAATTAACCTCAAGACTAACACAGAGTTTCCGGTTGAGCTTTGTCGTATATGCTATCCAGTACTCCTGTTCTGATCGCTCTTGTTTTAATAAACTGTGTAATTTCTTGTTTATTGGTTTTATTAACAAGCATTTAATTACGCCATAAATCTAAGTCAATGTATCACATACAGTTCTCAGCTGCCTATATCTAATATTTTCTAGTATTAATGTTACTGACACGAATACACCGCTAAAGTAAATACATAATATTTCTTATCGATATTCTTCAAAACACAGTATTTAGTGTTGAATACAGTCATATATAAATATATTTAGTCCCCTTTGTGAAAATGCATTTGTGCCTTGATGCCGGTCAGTAGCTCTTGATACAGGGAATTGTATTAGTCCTCCCTTTTCTTGGATCAAACCTCCTTGGATCGAGCCTCCCATTCTCCCAGGCGCTCTATGAAATGTGCTGAGGGAGAATAATTGCTCTTATCTAGTAAATTGAATTGTGAAAATAAATCCATTAGCCGGTTAGACGCAGCGGTACATAACTAAACTAACCAAGTAATGTGCACTTCATCCGCATTGCCACAACTGCACACTGAGTTAATTCATATATTTATGAATGCAGGTGGTGCAGTAGCTGCCAGGTGGTGCAGTAGCTGCTAGGTGGTGCAGTAGCTGCCAGGTGGTGCAGGAGCTGCCAGGTGGTACAATAGCTGCCAGGTGGTGCAGTAGATGCCAGGTGGTGCAGGAGTTCCCTGTACTATGCAGGTGGTGCAGTGCATGCCAGGTGGTGCAGGAGTTGCCAGGTGGTACAATAGCTGCCAGGTGGTGCAGTAGCTGCCAGGTGGTCAGGAGTTGCCAGGTGGTACAGTAGCTGCCAGGTGGTGCAGATGCCAGGTGGTGCAGGAGTTGCCAGGTGGTGCAGTAGCTGCCAGGTGGTCAGGAATTGCCAGGTGGCAGTAGCTGCCGGGGAGGAGTTGCCAGGGTGGTCAGCTGCAGGTGGTGCAGGAGTTGCCAGGTGGTGCAGTAACTGCCAGGTGGTGCAGTAACTGCCAGGTGGTGCAGGAGTTGCCAGGTGGTGCAGTAGCTGCCAGGTGGTGCAGGAGTTGCCAGGTGGTGCAGGAGTTGCCAGGTGGTACAATGCGGGGCAGACTGCCAGGTGGTGCAGGATTGCCAGGTGGTGCAAAGCTGCAGTGTGCAGGAGTTTCCAGGTGGACATAGCTGCCAGGTGGTGCAGAGTTGCAAGGTGGTGCAGGAGTTGCCAGGTGGTACAATAGCTGCTGGTGGTGCAGTAGCTGCCAGGTGGTGCAGGAGTTGCCAGGTGGTACAATAGCTGCCAGGTGGTGCAGGAGTTTCCAGGTGGTACAATAGCCACCAGGTGGTGCAGTAGCTGCCAGGTGGTGCAGGAGTTGCCAGGTGATACAATAGCTGCCAGGTGGTGCAATAGCTGCCAGGTGGTGCAGTAGCTGCCAGGTGGTGCAGTAGCCACCAGGTGGTGCAGTAGCTGCCAGGTGGTGCAGTAGCCACCATGTACAGGAAGCTGCGCCTGCTGGTTGTACTATCGTCAATTTTGGCTTGTGTGTTCATCCTGGTTATTAACCTCACATTGCTTCCCACCTCACCACCTCGACCCCGGCAACCAAGTCAGTCTAGACCTCATCTAGTGCATGTATTTGTTTTAATTAGTATACTAAACTGTGCGTTTGGTACTGATAAATAATTATGGTCACCAAATATGCTTAGCGCTGTCTCGAGCGTGTGTGTGTGTGTGTGTGTGTGTGTTAGTTACCATTTTATCCTAGGCACATGTCGATTAGACACTAGGCCTGTTGCATATGCGTGCGTGTATGTGTGCATGTGTGTGTGTGAATGTATGTGTACTCACCTAGTGTGTGTGTGTGTGTGTGTACTCACCTAGTGTGTATGTGTACTCACCTAGTGTGTGTGTACTCATCTATGTGTGTGTACTCACCTAGTGTGTGTGTGTACTCACCTAGTGTGTGTGTGTACTCACCTAGTGTGTGTGTACTCACCTAGTGTGTGTATGTACTCACCTAGTGTGTGTGTACTCACCTAGTGTGTGTGTACTCACCTAGTGTGTGTGTGTACTCACCTAGTGTGTGTGTGTACTCACCTAGTGTGTGTATGTACTCACCTAGTGTGTGTGTGTACTCACCTAGTGTGTGTGTGTACTCACCTAGTGTGTGTGTACTCACCTAGTGTGTGTGTGTACTCACCTAGTGTGTGTGTGTACTCACCTAGTGTGTGTGTGTACTCACCTAGTGGGTGTGTACTCACCTAGTGAGTGTGTGCACTCACCAAGTGTGTGTGTACTCACCTAATGTGTGTGTGTACTCACCTAATGTGTGTGTGTACTCACCTAATGTGTGTGTGTACTCACCTAATGTGTCTGTGTACTCACCTAATGTGTGTGTGTACTCACATAGGGTGTGTGTGTACTCACCTAGTGTGTGTGTACTCAACTAGTGTGTGTGTGTACTCACCTACTGTGTGTGTACTCACCTAGTGTATGTACTCACCTAGTGTGTGTGTACTCACCTAGTGTGTGTGTGTACTCACCTAGTGTGTGTGTGTGTACTCACCTAGTGTGTGTGTACTCACCTAGTGTGTGTGTACTCACCTAGTATTACAACCTCAGGTTCAATGGCCTGTTATCCTGAGTGTAAAAGGGAGCTTGGTGCAAAGAAACACAGTAGAAGATGCTTAGAATTTGTATTTCCTTCACCAAGCAGTTAGATTAATATCAGACTTTTGTCTTTTCCTTCACCAATTATTACAAAAAGGCTTTACAATTATTTACACTATATACACAAAGAGTAGTATTAGTGCACGCCACGGTTGTCTAGGCTAAACAGCAGCCAAAAGACAGACAACCTTCCACAACCAGCTCTATGCAGGAATTCCAATGACAAACTGCGAGTGGTATCCACGTCACCTTTGTCATTGTTAAACTCGCATTTTAATTGGCTGAACCGAGTCGTTGATTTGATGATGGGGCCCCATCGCCAAACCCTTAATGATGGTTCGCTGGTTGGAGGGGAGCCTATGTGGGTGTGTTTAACATGCTCCGAATAAAGTTTACATACTCTTTGCATGCAACACCCCCACCCCAAGAGGGCTCAGGACTAGGCTTCCACCTCAAATGGGTAGAGTGCCACCATGGCACATTATAATAATGGGACCGACTTTCCCCTCAACCATCCCGCTCATTAGATAAAGCTAAACTTTTTCTTGAGACATAAAGTTCGGCTTTAAACTTAAGAGTGAGACAGCAGACGGTAGGGCTAGCGTAGGTCCAAGGTGCCTGCGGTCGGTAGCAGGGCACCTCCCCGCTAAAAAAAAAAACCACTAGGGGGAAAAAAGGCTGGTTCCACCCAAAGTCCCTAACACATCCTAACTAAATGCAATGACTTCTGGACAACACATCAGCTAGCATATTATTTTTGCCAGCGATGTGTATAATTTTTACATTGTAGGGTTGCAACCTAATACTCCAACGCATGAGTCTGGTATTTTTGTTTTTCATGCGTTGGATGTAAACCAGAGGGTTGTGGTCGCTGTAGATGGTGACCACCTGAGAGGACTGGCCCACATAGACATCAAAATGCTCTAATGCCAGAAGTAGAGCCAGGGCCTCCTTCTCTATAGTGGAGTAGGCCCTCTGGTGTGGTTGGTATTTGGCCGAAAAATATGCCACAGGCTGCAACCCATCATCCCCAGATTGCAGAAGCACTGCCCCCACCCCAGACTCACAAGCATCTGCCTGCAAAAAGAAAGGTTTTGAAAAGTCTAGAGACAAAAGAATGGGTGCAGTACAAAGTAATCTCTTTGCTTTCGTAAAAGCATCTTGACATTCTGGTGTCCAATTAAAACCCTACCATCCCTAGAAAACGTTGAAGGGATTTCCTGTCAGGGACGACTGGATCATTTTTAATGGCCAGATTTTTTGCAAATTTAGGGGCCACTTTGCCACTACCTACTGCATGGCCCCAAAAATTAATAGTAGATTCTCCTGTATACATTACTAAAGTTAAAAAGAAAAACTTGTTTTTCTCTTTGGGCCACCCCGCCTTGGTGGGAAACGGCCGATTTGTTGAAAGAAGAATATATATCAATAACAACACTGAGCTAGCCAAGGACTCGAACCCATGTTGTACTGATCCACCTCATGGTGAGCGAGAACCACATGATGCTTTAACCAACAGGACCACCAAATTCTACAAGAATGACACAGGCAGCAGGGCTAGCTGTTTTACCATTATCTGAAGACATACTGTGGTGTGAGAGCTTTTAAGCTAATTTCATTCTCCTCCCCATTTTGTGTACTACCCTCACAAGCAGTATATATATAAATATATATATATATATATATATATATATATATATATATATATATATATAAAATATATATATATATATATATATATATATATATCATATATATATATATATATATATATTGTAACCACGAACGAGTGGTATTGATCAGTAACAACACTCCGCTTGCCAAGGACTCGAACCCATGTTGTACTGGCCCGCCTCATGGTGAGCAAGAACCACATGATGCTTTAACCCACAAGACCACCAAATCCTACAAGAATGACGCAGCCAGCAGGGCTATTTGTTTTACCATCATCCAAGGACATACGGTGGAGTGGGAGCTTCTAAGCTAATATCTTCTATTATTGTACCAACGAACGAGTGGCACTGTGTGGTCTAGTGGTCTAAAGCGTCATGTGTTTTCGCTCACCATGAGGCGGGCCAAAGCAGCATGGGTTTGACTCCTTGGCTAGTCGCAGTGTTGTTATTGATCAATAACACTCGTTCATGGGTACAATAATATAATATAATATACTGCTTGTTGCGCTAGTACACCAAACAGGGAATAGAATGAAATTAGCTTAGAAGTGTCCACACCACCGTATGTCCTTGGATAGCGGATACAACATCTAGCTTACCTGGATGCGCCATTTTTAAGGATTGTGTGGACTAGTGGTCTAAAGCGTCATGTGTTTTCGCTCACCATGAGGCAGGCCAAAGCAGCATGGGTTTGACTTCTTAGCTAGTCGCAGTGTTCTTATTGTATATAATAATATATATATATATATATATATATATATATATATATATATATATATATATATATATATATATATATATATATTATATATATATATATATATATATATATATATGATATATATATATATATGTCCACCGATTAGGTAACTTGCATTGGCTTAAATAGCAAGCTACTCATATGACAAGTGAAAATTTGTGTATGAATATTTTCGCCAAAATAATTCTGAACCTAACGAAAAAAATATATTTCATTGTGTTTGTTTATTATTAAATTAATGTTAACGTATCTAAAATATATTTAGTTGGGTTAGGCTAAATTAAATTGCGCTTGTTGTAATAAGGTTAGGTAGGTTTTCAAAGTTTCTCTTGGTACAAATTTATAAATTCTTACATTAACATAAATGAAAAAAATATATCTTTAAACGTATCAGAGAAAATTTTAGAAAGGACTTAATTTTAGATGAGTTCTTGCTAATTGACCAGTTTTACCTAATCGGCACGACATATATATATATATACTTGGCCAGGTGTGGGTTCCATACTGGTGCTGCATACTCCAATATGGGCCTGACGTACACGGTATACAGTGTCTTGAAGGACTCCTTACTCTGGTGCCGAAACGCTATTCTTAAGTTTGCCAGGCGCCCGTGTGCTGCAGCAGTTATTTAGTTGATGTGATATATATATATATATATATATATATATATATATATATATATATATATATATATATATATATATATATATATATATATATATATATATATATATATATATATATATATATATATATATATATGTCGTGCGTGGATTGGATTGTAGATTTGGCAATAAACACAATCGTAGTTTGGCTTGGTAACATATATTAGTGGAAATATATGGGGAGCATTCAGAGCCTGGTCGCCTGACCTCTTTACTCTCTACTCTCTTGTCTTGAACTGAGGCTAGTGAGCTAGGACGATCACGGCATTCAAAGAGTGACCTCTGACATCGCTACATCAGCAGAAACTAGTAACGACAGTGATCACGTGAAAGGCTTGTAAGATACAAAATAATACTACTGAACTACTAGTGACATTATATATATATATTATTATATATATATATATATATATATATATATATATATATATATATATATATATATATATATATATATATATATATATATATATATATAATAGTGATATTATTCATATATATTATATATATATATATATATATATATATATATATATATATATATATATATATATATATATATATATATATATATATATATATATATATATATATATATATATATATATATAAATAAAAATATATATATATATATATATATATATATATATTATATATATATATATATATATATATATATATATATTGCACTATTGAAAAATGCGACACAATTTTATACAACATTTCGTAAAATTTACTTAAAACTTAACACGGTTCCGTTTGCGGGCACGGAAAAAATTTCCCTAGCTCAAGTTGCAGAATTGTTGTGGGTCAGTGGCGAAGACCTCCCGCGATCCCCTGCAACCCTCCGTCACTCCCGCCATCCCCTGCAACGCTCCGTCACTCCCGCCATCCCCTGCAACCCTCCGTCACTCCCGCCATCCCCTGCAACCCTCCGTCACTCCCGCCATCCCCTGCAACCCTCCGTCACTCCCGCCATCCCCTGCAACCCTCCGTCACTCCCGCCATCCCCTGCAACCCTCCGTCACTCCCGCCATCCCCTGCAACCCTCCGTCACTCCCGCCATCCCCTGCAACCCTCCGTCTCTCCCACCATCCCCTGCAAACCTCCGTCACTCCCGCCATCCCCTGCAACCCTCCGTCACTCCGCCATCCCCTGCAACTCTCCGTCACTCTCGCCATCCCCTGCAACCTCCGTCACTCCGCCATCCCTGCAACCCTCCGTCACTCCGCCATCCCCTGCAACCTCCGTCACTCCCGCCATCCCCTGCAACCCTCCGTCACTCCCGCCATCCCCTGCAACCCTCCGTCACTCCCGCTATCCCCTGCAACCCTCCGTCACTCCCGCCATCCCCTGCAACCCTCCGTCACTCCCGCCATCCCCTGCAACCCTCCGTCACTCCCGCCATCCCCTGCAACCCTCCGTCACTCCCGCCATCCCTGCAACCCTCCGTCACTCCCGCATCCCCTGCAACCCTCCGTCACTCCGCCATCCCCTGCAACCCTCCGTCACTCCGCCATCCCCTGCAACCCTCCGTCACTCCCGCCATCCCTGCAACCCTCCGTCACTCCCACCATCCCCTGCAACCCTCCGTCACTCCCGCCATCCCCTGCAACCCTCCGTCACTCCCGCCATCCCCTGCAACCCTCCGTCACTCCCGCCATCCCCTGCAACCCTCCGTCACTCCCGCCATTCCCTGCAACCCTCCGTCACTCCCGCCATCCCCTGCAACCCTCCGTCACTCCCGCCATCCCCTGCAACCCTCCGTCACTCCCGCCATCCCCTGCAACCCTCCGTCACTCCCGCCATCCCCTGCAACCCTCCGTCACTCCCGCTATCCCCTGCAACCCTCCGTCACTCCCGCCATCCGATGCAACCCTCCGTCACTCCCGCTATCCGATGCAACCCTCCGTCACTCCCGCCATCCGATGCAACCCTCCGTCACTCCCGCCATCCGATGCAACCCTCCGTCACTCCCGCCATCCGATGCAACCCTCCGTCACTCCCGCCATCCGATGCAACCCTCCGTCACTCCCGCCATTACCTGCAACCCTCCGTCACTCCCACCATCCGCTGCAACCCTCCGTCACTCCCGCCATCCCCTGCAACCCTCCGTCACTCCCGCCATCCGCTGCAACCCTCCGTCACTCCCGCCATCCCCTGCAACCCTCCGTCACTCTCGCCACCCCCTGCAACCCTCCGTCACTCCCGCCATCCGCTGCAACCCTCCGTCACTCCCGCCATCCCCTGCAACCCTCCGTCACTCCCGCCACCCCCATCCCAGCCTCCGTATCTGCCATTCCTGTCTTACCTCCGTTCTCCCAATTTTCCCTGCAAACCTCTGTACTCCAGCCATCCCCTGCATATGCTGTTCAAAATCGCAGGGCATACGTGCAAGAATCTCCGTCAAAATCTCGACATAAAGAATGTAAGATCGTGTCATGTCACTTACTGCTGCTTATCGATGCAAAAAAAACCTCTGCTGGTCACCCTCTGACCCTCCTCCTTGAAACCCCGTTATCCGAGCCAAAAACCCGAGACCTCTCTTTGGTCAAAATCTGCAGCTGATCCCCTTGAACCTGCAGTCATCGCAATCCCTCCTACAACCCTCCGTACACTCTACCATCCCCTGCCCAACCAGCTCCGTCACTCCTTCCAATCACATGCTAACCCTTCGGTCACTCCTGTCATCCCCTGCAACCTCGTTCAGTTCCATTGTCTTAGCTGTGTTTATGAATTGTGTTTTGATATTTTAATTACCATGTCTTGTATCTGCCAAGCAATCATGGCACCCAGTAGGCATATGAGTGTTGCTGAAAGTGGCAAGAAAAGGTATAAGCGTGGCGAAAATAGATATTAGACAAGAGATAGCTTGATGCTTAATGAAGCGTACCTTTGTACAATTAAAAAGAATGAAGTAAATATAAGAGTTCGTGTCATGAATAACTGACTTACTTGACTGACTTATTTGACTGAATGACTTAATAATAATAATAATATCTTTATTTACTACATGTACATGGCATACAGGCCTATCTGACATCAATGACATACTTCTATATAGAAAGCCCCTTGTTATCCAGAGCATTTCGGGAAAATTATTTCAGTTTTGTCCGAGTACTCTGACAAATCTAAAAGTAGTGGTCTAAAATGGTATCTAGAGCAGCTGATGCCTTACCGTCAGTTGTATAATGTACTGCGGGGTAAAATAGAACAGAAATTCATTACAGAATTTATGCACACTCCAGTACAACCGTCTACTTCAGTACCAGAACCTCTACCATCCACCTCCGCCCAGTAGGGCCACAGCATAACTCTCCACTCTCTTCACAATCACAAGTGCATTGACACCAGCGTTCGTGTCACTAAGTGTTCACGCTGTAAGACTCCGTTGATTTTAAAGACTAATATTATAGAGAGATTTTTTCTGATAGTGCTGCACTTGAGTGCAGTTAACTATTAATATATCCACGAGGAAGCGCTAAACCTGTATGAATCGCGTAACACCTTGGGAATGGGAGGCAGTGAGGTTTGAGCCGAGGAAGGATGGGATAGCTCCAATTCCTTGGATCAAGAGCCCTTCACCATCCTTAAATGGGCTTCAGTGTAGATATTATGTCGACGTAGCGCCTGGTTAGTGTGCAGTTAAGGAGGAACCTTGTGAGCACGGACACGTGCCAGCAGGTGGAAGACGTCGCTGTCATGTACCACACAGTGCCAAGTAGGAATGCAGTGGTGTGGTGACTGGATGAACGGGACTCTCGCAGATTGTTATTGCTGTTACCTTATTCCTCGGTGCAGTCTCGAGGAGGAGCTCGTCTCGCCAGGTCCTGAGAGCTAGCTCAACACATCTTTCTGCAGGAAGATTTTCATCTCAAACGGCTTTTTAATGCATATTACTAGAATAAGACAATGCGAGAATACTTAATTCATTCCATACGTCGGAAAGTTATGTAATTTGACTGAAACTTTATCATGTGCTAAGAAATTTGAAAACTGCTTAAGATAGTCTGCATAAATTTCAAAGTTGCTTGATACTTTGACTTGAAGCACTAGACGTGATGAGGGCGTGTGTGCCACCTCGGGTGTGGCGTGTGAGTGCTGGCATCCTGCTGGTGCTGTTCCTCAGTAGCTCACTGCCTCATAGTAAGTTATCACGTTCGTTTTATATACATATATTGTCGTTATGTTACCCTGAAGTGTTATCCTAGGACACATGCAGTAATTCTCTGTATTTTTAATAGGAGGAAAACTTACACTGGTAAACCCGCGGATGCTGAGGCATTTGACGAGTAATCATCTCACCTACATGTGGTTGCAGGGGACGAGTCACAGCTCCTGGCCCCGCCTCTTCGCTGATTAAGACCCGTGTCAAGTGACACTTGTTTCCACTACCAGCTATGTCTATCCTCTTTCATGTCTAGTTATACCTAGCAGTCAACACTTAGCATCTACTGATACCAGGACCTCAACCTGCTGATACGTGATCCCCACACCCTAATACCTGGTCTAAACTAACTGATACCAGGGTCGAATAACTCCTGATACCTGGTCCTGCTACAAGGTACCGTATCCTCGGAAGTGTTGATAATAGACTCTCACACGTGCTGATGCATTTTATGTATGCTTATTGATTCATGTGTCTAGCAAGCGCCAATCAACTTATCTTTCAAATATGACTGACTTTTTACACGTTTTGCAGTTCCTTTATTACTGCCCGACCTAGAGTATAGAACGTCGAAAATCAAATATATATTTTTAAATATTAGTTAGGTTAACGTAAATTAATATATATTTACGTAAAGTTAACCGAAAATAACGAAATATCAAAATCAGACGGCTTACGTCTGGCAGCATGGGATACAGTATAGCTCATTAGAACGTTGGTATCTCTACGCATGCTATGTACGTTTGCAGATGGGTTGAATACACGGTCTCCCCACATCTGTTACTTTGTTTATATACAAAGTAGTTTCCAGTTCCTGCACTCTGAAGGAGGGGTGTTGATGTTGCAGTTTTTTAACTAGTGTAGGAGCGCCTCTGGCAAGACAGTGATGGAGTGAATGATGATAAAAGTGTTTTTTATTTAGAAACCAAATATATTCCAACCGTTGATGACATGTAAATATACAATGATTTAGCCAGAAAAACTAAGTTGTACATTCGGAATTATAATGAAAAAATATTATAATCTTAACTTCTTAATCATCACCTACTAAAATGGGCTAAAACAACGCAATATAGTTTTAAACCCGAAGGAAAAAATAATCGAATAAAACTCTGGCAACAATAACCAGCTCTTGGGTCGAGCCAGGAGTAGCAAGTTGCTCTAGTTCATTCTACACAATAATAATCTTTATTTCTACAAGTACATAATACAACTTATACAGACCATAGCTGACATCAGTGACATACTATATAGAAAGCCCCTGGTTATGTAGAGCATTTCGGGTAACTTAGGTTAATTTTGTCCCCAGGATGCGATCCACAACAGTCGGCTAACACACAGTACCTGCTGGCTTCTAGGTGAACAGGGACAACATATGTCTTAAGGAAACACGCCCAATGTTTCCACCCGTACCGAGGATCGAACCACGGACCTTAGTGTTTGAGCTGAGTGTGCTACCAACCGAGCTACGGGACACAACTGATGCAGTGTCATTAGTCGGTAAACAGCCAAGTGAATCAAACAGATTAGCGGGACGTAGATGATTTTAAACCTTCTACAGTAATACAAGCGTCACGCCAGACAATTTTCAGCTATCACTTGTGTCTTATAAATTAGCAGGAAAGGAATTAAGCTGAACACAACTAAAAGCACCGCACTTGACTACATTCCAACCAAATTTAAAAAAAATGTTGCCGCAATAAAATGCCACATTAGTCGCACATGTAACCTTTACTTAACATATTGTAGGTAATTTGACCTTTATTAATACTATTACCAAGTAGTTAAGTATCTTATTGACACTACATATTAAATTATTACCAATCAAGTTTAAGGGGATATCATTCAGTTTCAACTTCCTTAACTAACACGATGATTAAAAACAAACCCAAATGTCGAAACGGAAGTTCACTGGTATAATTATCTTAAACCTAAAACAAAAAACTTTTAACACAGTAGACTATTATATATTATGTAAAAACTACAGATTGTCGGCAATATGCCCTGTTCATTGGTCAAAGAACGATCGGGACTCGAACTCACGGAAGACTAGTCCTAAAACTCACAGGTCAATGAGTTCGAGTCCCACCCGTTCTGTGGTTTGATTTCCATTCGTGTTAGTTTCGTGAATCCTGCTGTCTGGCTTAAGAGTTGCCTAGACAACAGGAAACAAACTGTATAATCAACAGTACAGAATCAGAAGAACCCTTTCAGATAACGTGTAGTGTTCCACAAGGGAGTATGTAGGCGTCCCCCTGTTCATGAGAGTAAACACAAGACTATACTACATGCAAGCGACAAGGCTCTTTTGGAGTCAGGAAGAAAACTCTAAGGATATGGCATAGATATTATCATTGGAACTGGAGCTGTGCAAACATAATAGATGACAAACTTTTTCTGCCTCAGGGCAAAACCGAAGTTATAGCTCAAAATGTGATTTTAAACTAACGTGTAACGAGGAACCAAATCTCAACAGTAACTTCTGTGAAACATACAGGAATATACTTTGATTTCTACATGCCAGATGAACTAATATCGTTCACAATATAGTAAAAAAAAAAACGAATGCCAGGTTTAAGTTCCTCTAGACTGGCACAGTGCCGACTAACTCAGGCACATAAGACTTAGCACTTATTATTACGATGTAGATTTGTCCTGGTCTAACTGAGAAATAGAATACAAATAAACTAAAATAAGATGGCGAGATTGATGCTATACCCGAGTCCAAGAAAACGGAAAGAACATGTACAAGGCCTAGCTGACATACTACTATATAGAAAGACCCTTGTTATACAGAGTATTTCGGGCAAATTAGGTCAATTTTGTTCCAGGATGCAACCCACACCAGTCAACTAACACCCAGATACCGATTTTACTGATGGGTTAACATGGACAGTAGGTGCCTTGAGGAAACACACCCTAATGTTTCCTGAGGTACCGGAGAATTGAACTCTGGACCTCAGTGTGAGCTAAGTGCGCTACCTATCGAGTTACGGGGAGACAGATAAAACTCAAATAATGTACACAAAATTTCAACAACCAGTGCCCAGACTATCTTGCTTAAAAATTTGTGAAGGTTTGCAATGAAAATCAGCATTGTGCTAGAGGAAGTAAACACATTTTTGAAGTATCTACAGTAGATCGCCAGACCTCAAATACTTATTAAACAGCGATTAATGAATGGAATAGTTACCTGATCATGTCACGGCCAATTGTAGTAAAAATCAATTTAAGATTTAAAAAATACGTGCCTATAACTGTCCTTAAGTGTCGTGTAGTTACCATATGTGCTAACTTTACTCATAAATTAATGCATTTCCGCCGTAATTTTAACGGACGGAGACACCTGCACTAATTACGACCATCGCAAGAGACAGCATCTACCCTCTGCTTTGTCTTTGGCGTAGAGAGAGAAGCTTTTCAGCCTCCCTTTCGGTACTGAATTATTACCTGCAAGTAATTTGGGTGAGGTAAGTGGGATTTAGTCACAGTAGGTAGCTGAACTGAAACTCCTTCGACTGTCCACTTAGATCTGACATTAAATTAATAATTATAATATTAAAACCAGCTACTCTGGTAATTAAAGTTGTGGACTGTATGTTATTTTGGTTTACTTGGTTGGTACACAAAAATATAACTATTAGTACAATATATATAATACAATAGTGTTATTAAAAAAGAACTTTGTATTACCACTTACCATTTAATTCTGTAGATGGATCACACCACAACACCTGCCTAACACCTAGACCCTACACTGGCCAGCTAAGATCTAAATGCAAGGATTAATGGTGTACTTCCCTGTGAGTGATGTTCGCATCCCATTTTCCACCATCCAGACTTAATTCTTCAGGTCCCGCAAATTTCCTGCCCCAATTTTTCAGCAGGGGACATTAACACGGGTTCCTATTACAAATTCAGGCCGAAACGCCCCAAATTAGCCTCGGAAAACGCCGAATTACATTACACTATGCAGTCTAGTGTTCACACATTAAATTCAATATGGTGATTCCGTCCTCGGCGTCACTTAGCAGCTGTTCTACCCCCTCACTCGAAATTTCTCGAAAGGGTCAAATTAGGCTCATTTTGCTATAGTACCTCAATAAACATATAAATAAAAATTTATTTAATAAGCGAGGCAAATTATGAAAGTTATATCTTTTGGTAATATCAAGGATCCAGTTACAGGGCATCTTACCGAACTCAGAAAGCGGTTCTCTGATTACTTTCCGAATCTTTATTCATATACTGTGAGTTGAGTTGTGAATTCCTTCAACTTGTAAAATTGCTGATGTGCCAGAAGAACCTGAAGGATTGACAGAGGCACTTCTTGATTTTTTCTCCAACAAGGAAGCACGCATTGAATTTCAGAACAACGTAGATCTGTCCCCTTTTTTTTTTGATGTCAAGAACTGTAAAAACTTTAAAAATTTCAAACGAGGAAGCGAGGAAAATATTACTGCCGTTTGCAACTACCTGTCTTTTCGAACAAGAATTTTCCACTCTCATTAACTCAAAAACAAAGTACAGAAATCAGTTGAACACCAAAGACAGTATCTAAATTGCTCCGACATGAAAAAGCCCTAATTTTGATGTTATATCAAAAATGAAACAACATTATTTCTCCAAAACCTGAATGGAAAATGTTTTAAATGAAATTCTTTAGTTCCCTAATGATATTTTTTATTAAATTTGTCTGTTTCATGCAGTTTATTTTACATTTTATTATTTTGCTAATTTTATGTTTTGTTTTTAAAGTTGCTTTATCGCGTATAATACATATTTTTTTGAGATTGTATGACTATATTCTCCATACAAATGAATTCAACAAACTATTTTGAATTTGAATGTTCCTTTTGTTTTCTGGATTCTGTGGACTTTCAAGTCTAGTGGGTAATTTCGCTGTACATAAGTTTGTTTTGTGGTAATACCCAAAAAAATTCGCCGCCCTCTGCTAGAGTCAAGTTAATAATTCCTGTTATCGACAGAAGGAATTTACTGTTTATTATAAATCGAGACGTCAGCGTGTTAATTTAGTCAGTTGATGTGCGAGATATTTTCCGATCCTTAGAATATTGTTTTTATGAAAGTGGAATTTCGCCCATAATTATTAATACTCATATGGAGCATTGCATTATTGCTTACAGCATAAACAATTGAACTTGACAACTAATACTTCATCTGACATAGACAGGGATATAAGACACAGCGCCGTGTCTTCCTTTACAGATGACACCCGAATTTGCATGACAGTGTCCTCCATTGAAGACACCGCAAGACTTCAGGCGGACATCAACCAAATCATAAATGCGCCGCAGAAAACAATATGAAGTTCAATGATGAGAAATTTCAATTACTCCGATATGGAAAATGTGAGGAAATCAAAACTACATCAGAGTATAAAACAAATTCCAACCACTCAATAGAGCGAAAATCTAATGTAAAAGACCTGGTAGTGATCATTTCAGATTTCACCTTCAAAGACCATAACATTGTAACAATCGCATCTGCTAGAAAAATAACAGGATGGATAATGAGAACCTTCAAAACTAGGGATGCCAAGCCCATGATGACACTCTTCAGGTCGCTTGTTCTATCTAGGCTGGAATATTTCTGCACACTAACAGCACCTTTCAAGGCAGGTGAAATTGCTGACCTAGAAAATGTACAGAGAACCTTCACGGCACACATAACTGCGATAAACCACCTAAATTACTGGGAACGCTTGAAGTTCCTAAACCTGTACTCCCTAGAATGCAGGCGGGAGAGATACATGATCATATACACTTGGAAAATCCTAGAGGGATTAGTACCAAAGTTGTACACGAAAATCACTCCCTATGAAAGCAAGACTCGGCAGACGATGCAACATCCCCCCAATGAAAAGCAGGGGTGCCACTAGCACGATAAGAGACAACACAATAAGTGTCAGCTGCCCAAGACTGTTTAACTGCCTCCCAGCATACATTTTAGGGAAAGGGAGCAAGCTAAGTTAAAAGATAATGTGAACTGTAGATGGCACTTAGCTTGAATGACAACCCTCGCCCTCGCAGCCGCCTCCAAGGACGTGTCTTGAGGAGTTGTCGTATGCACTCCCTAAGGGCTTTGTGAAAAAATAAGATTAGTATGTGATTACCCCAAAGGGGTGTTGTGTCAGTATTTCATTTAATAACTGAATACTGACGAATGATCTTACTTGTTTGGGCTCGATGGCCCACCCATTATTGCCATCTATAGGACAGTTTCAAACCCCTTGTGACTACAAGAACTGCGCAGTTTCCCTGTATAACAAATTGGCTTGAAACCTACCGTGCCCTTGTAGCGTGAGCATAATTCGACAGATATGGATGACTTGATAGCAGCAGAAGTGTCCTTTGAAGAATGTCGCACTCTCTTCCACTCCGTCGAGAAATTGGCAACACTCGTTCGGTTACACTACACTGTTCTTCTCACAATAATGTCACTATAAGAAGCTGCACACACTTCATTTTAACATTTCTATTGTGATGGAGATTGTCAGTGTGGTTGAGGACGCACTGTTAGTTCCTTTGTTAAGGTCAATGCATGCGTAACACGTTCCTCTGACCTGTGACGCCTCTCGCCGCCCTGGCGTGCGCTGGGCGTCTCCCCTGATCCAAGCATGTATACCTTCCTTGCCAAACTGCAAACAGGAAGCATACAGATGCTTGATTCTTTTTGTCTGGGCATAGAGGATAGTTCATTTTAACATTAACTTATAAATAAATGGGTGCAGGATTTTCCTTAATTTTCCTGCCGCTATAAGAGAGTAAGTTTCTCTCATTAGCCCACACGTTTGCAACACTGGTCTCTTGCAAGGAAGTGGTGTGTCTATGACACACCACTTCTGGTGGTCATATGTTTACAATTAAAGTATTGATGCGGAAGCAAGCAAGACGCCATTGCTCTTTCTGAGTGGGTCGTCCCTCAGGGTTGAAAGGGGCTGAAAAGGGCTGAAGGGGGCCGATGCCCCTCTCCTGGAGAAAATTTCTCCACAATACGTAAGGGGGATTACCAATAGTCCCCTGGCTGTCTTCAAGCAGGCACTGGGCAGGCACCTAAAGTCAGTACCTGACCAGATGGGCTGCGGTTCGTACGTCGTTTTGCGTGTGGCCAACAGTAACAGCCTGGTTGATCAGGCCCTGATCCACCATGAGGCCTGGTCATAGACCGGGCCGCGGGGGCGTTAACCCCCGGAACCCTCTCCAGGTAAACATGATATATACACATCGTGAGGTATGTCTTACTGTAGGTACACTGGGAGGAGTTTTTTAATCCTTAGTTTCGGACTAAAAATATTCTTGACTGGTGTTGAGCAAGTTACATGCAGACTCGTTGACCATCATGGAGTCTATTGACTTTAAACCCCATGAACCAGATGCCAGCAAGGAAATGTAATAATTTTCTTAGTGAAGTGTTATGAGAATAGCTTTATGTGTACTCCGAAAATGTAGGAGATATAGATCAATTTTAGGTGGAAAATTTAGGCATACTGAACAGTATTTGAAATTACATTATATGTAGTTAAGCCTAGTGACAGTGGTGAGCACTATAGTGTTTTCTCTTTCTTCATTAAAGTTGTTATTAGTTTTATTCGTATGAGCTACCGTCCTTCTATGTAGTGCTACCGAAGCAAGAAATAAAAAGCTGAATTTCGGTACAAACAATCGGTAAAACATTTTAAATATAAAATATTTAGTGAAGTTGGTGTTTGGGACAATGGCTGTAAAACCAACAAGCGGATATATATTTTTTTTTTTGACTGGCAGAACGGAAACCCTTATTGAGACAAAGTTTCGCTGGGAGATCAAACTTTTTGAAATCAATTATAGTCTATCACAATCCTGAAATAAAGCTCTTTTCCCCGAATGAATGTTGTCTAAAATAAAAGTGGCGTGCAGAGGGGAGGGCCTAAGGGGCGGTGACCCCGGGCATCCATATGGGGGGGCATCCAATTAGAGAGGGAAATAAGATAGTGATTTGGGGCATACAATCAAGGAGTCTTTGAGGCATACAATCAAGGAGTCTTTGAGGCATACAATCAAGGAGTCTTTGAGGCATACAATCAAGGAGTCTTTGAGGCATACAATCAAGGAGTCTTTGAGGCATACAATCAAGGAGTCTTTGAGGCATACAATCAAGGAGTCTTTGAGGCATACAATCAAGGAGTCTTTGAGGCATACAATCAAGGAGTCTTTGAGGCATACAATCAAGGAGTCTTTGAGGCATACAATCAAGAAGTCTTTGAGGCATACAATCAAGGAGTCTTTGAGGCATACAATCAAGGAGTCTTTGAGGCATACAATCAAGGAGTCTTTAAGGCATACAATCAAGGAGTCTTTGAGGCATACAATCAAGGAGTCTTTGAGGTATACAATCAAAGAGTCTTTGAGGCATACAATCAAGGAGTCTTTGAGGCATACAATCAAGGAGTCTTTGAGGCATACAATCAAGGAGTCTTTGAGGCATACAATCAAGGAGTCTTTGAGGCATACAATCAAGGAGTCTTTGAGGCATACAATCAAGGAGTCTTTGAGGCATACAATCATGGAGTCTTTGAGGCATACAATCAAGGAGTCTTTGAGGCATACAATCAAGGAGTCTTTGAGGCATACAATCAAGGAGTCTTTGAGGCATACAATCAAGGAGTCTTTGAGGCATACAATCAAGGAGTCTTTGAGGCATACAATCAAGGAGTCTTTGAGGCATACAATCAAGGAGTCTTTGAGGCATACAATCAAGGAGTCTTTGAGGCATACAATCAAGGAGTCTTTGAGGCATACAATCAAGGAGTCTTTGAGGCATACAATCAAGGAGTCTTTGAGACATACAATCAAGGAGTCTTTGAGGCATACAATCAAGGAGTCTTTGAGGCATACAATCAAGGAGTCTTTGAGGCATACAATCAAGGAGTCTTTGAGGCATACAATCAAGGAGGCTTTGAGGCATACAATCAAGGATGCTTTGAGGCATACAATCAAGGCGTCTTTGAGGCATACAATCAAGGAGTCTTTGAGGCATACAATCAAGGATGCTTTGAGGCATACAATCAAGGATGCTTTGAGACATACAATCAAGGCGTCTTTGAGGCATACAATCAAGGAGTCTTTGAGGCATACAATCAAGGAGTCTTTGAGGCATACAATCAAGGAGGCTTTGAGGCATACAATCAAGGATGCTTTGAGGCATACAATCAAGGATGCTTTGAGGCATACAATCAAGGCGTCTTTGAGGCATACAATCAAGGAGTTGGCCCTGGGCATTACCAGACCTCTGCACGCCACTGCTCAATAAAATGTTTCCATTCTGCCGCAGTGGATTTTTACTGAATTTAGTATCTATACTGTCAAGCCTAACCCACCTCTTTAAAAGAAAACACATCCTGCACTATGTTTTATATTCTTTATTAGAAGTTATGTGAATATTTTGTTTGCGTTAAGACAGCAACCACGGTGCGCTATTGAGAAGCTGAGACAAAGGTGAGTATTAGACTTGCTGGTGCTGATGCTTGTTTTTTATCAGTGCCTACCAGAGACTCTGGCGGCAGCAGAAGGAGGCTACGAAGACCAAGCTCACTCACCCTCCTCGCACCTAAAGCCTACATCAACAGCAGAGGAGGCGAAAACTACTATATCAAGAGCGGCGGCATGTGGGACGGGACGACCATGGTGTGTCCTCGTTCAGAGTCGCCTCAGGACGACGACTCTTTCCTCACACTCCCTGACTTCTTCAGGTACTCACCAGGGAACACGCAGACACAAAATCAGAGCTTCTTCATCCTCGTCTTCTACCTCCACGAAAATCATCAAAATCTATACTTATGCCGTTACTGTTTCATGCTTGGAAAATGCATTGAACACAATATTATTTTTTCAAAATATTTTAGAGTACATTTAGCATATATTTTCTTAAAGAAAAGGCGCAGATGCAGAGAAAGCTTTTATTATGAAAATTTTTAGCTATATGAAGAACTTTATCGAATACAAAACCTCACAATAAAAGCTTGATCTTTGCCTGTCTTTTATCATTAC